>PVJA010008680.1:42705-63558 GCA_004027025.1 Myocastor coypus
CAAAAAAAAAAAAAAAAAAAAAAAAAAAAAAAAAAAAAAGGATTTAAAATAAGCACCTGAATGATGCCCAGTGGTGTATCCTAGACAAGCCACCACCTGGCCAGGAGTTGCCTCCATATTTTGCCCGCTGGAGTCACACCACAGCCCTGAGCTTCCTGGGCCTGGAGGTGGCCGAGGGTCCCTGCCATGGGAGATGCCAGGCATCTGTCGTGTTGTGTATGTTCACCTCCACCTCAAGGTGCTGTTCTCTTCTCATGCATCACTGCCTGTCTCTTGCAGGTGAGCACAGCAGACTGGTTGCGGGCAGAGAGCGTCTATAACCTCTGTGAGGTGCTATTTAAAGTTCATAAGGTGGGTGCCCTCGGCTTGCTTAGGCTTTCTTTGAGATGCCTGCATCTTACAGAGGAAGGGTGACCTCCTCAGCATGGATTGTTGAAGTAGCATATGAAACCCTTCTAAGTCCATCCTGAGGATGGTCACTGTACTGAAGCTCACGAGGTCGGTGGAGTGGGGGGCGAGTGGATGGATGGATGGACAGAGGGAGGGAGAGTGATAAAGGGATAGGTGGATAGCTGGTGGGATAGAGGGAGAGATACAGGGTGAGGATGAAGGGATGGATGAGGGATGACAGAGAGATCGATGGATGGTGAGTGGATGGAGGAAGGGAGGAATGATGGATACAGGGATGGAGGAATAGAGGGATGGATGGATGGATAGATCCTACAGCATGTATATATTGGGGGTGGGGTGGGAAATGTGCTCTGAAGAGTGATCTATTCCTGGAATTTTCATTGTTGTCATGGTTCTTTTTGCTGTTGCTATTTTTGTTGGGGATGTTTTTAACACTCAGAATTCTGAATGCTAAAAGCTTTTATTTAAGCATTGGCTGGACTGATCAGAATAACTCAAAAAGTTTTTGCTCTTGTTAGAGGAAGAGTCCTCCATGACTAACAAAGGTCAGCAGATCCTTCCTCTTGGGCACCCCAGGCTTCCAGAGTAATGGAGTTTAGCGAATCCACTGCTGCAGAAGCAATCCCCTTGGTCTCTGGGAGCGTGTGTTCCTGTACCATGGGACAGCAGTACAAAGGCAGCCTGGGTCCTGTGGGGAGGTCTGCGGAGCTTCCCTGCCTGGTGCCTCAACCCCATGCTGATGGCCCCCAGGGTCTGTGAGAGCAGAGGCATGGAGCCACCCAGGCAGAGGTGCAGACCAACTAATTTGGACATTGAACCTGAAAGGAAAGAAATAATAGCTGCCTCGTACTGTTCCAGTGCTGGCCCTCAGGGAGCAGGGCCTCATACTGGGCTGACCAGGTTCTGCTGGAATGCACTGCAGGGTGACATGGCTTACAGATGGAAGGTGACAGTGCCTGTGTCTGCTACCCAGCCTCTGCCTGAGGAAAAGAGAGGCTGCCCCCAGCAGGACATGGGCTGGCAGCCCGCAGCCTGGGCCCACAAAGTCACTCCTGAGTCACAGCACAGAGCTGAACCTTGTTCTGTGGACAGACAGGCGCCCTTCCTTGCCTCTGCCCCGCACTGGGCTGTAGGGAAGCCACCCTCTGTCAGATGGATTAACTGTGTCTGGGTGTAGCCGTAGGTCGAGACAGAGAGGTGCAGAGGCAGTGGGAATAGAGAGATAGAGACAGAGAGATGGAGAGACAGAGAAAGAGCCAGCAGCCAGGTGTGGGTTCTGAGACTCTGGCCTGCAGTGGTGACAGATGGGGACACCCTGGCTGCCCTCACCTTGAGAACAGTGCGTCTTAAAGGAGATGAAATCATGGTGTTGCCGCTTTCTGTTCCTGTCCCCAGGGCAGGCACCACGGCGGGTTTGTGTCATCTCTGCTGTGATTTTTTTTTTTTTTTTTTTGTCTTTTTGAGACAGGGTCTCGCTATGCAGTTGAGGCTGGTCCTGCACTCACTTTTGTAGCCCAGGCTGGTCTCGAACTCGCACCAATCCTCCTGCCTCAGCCTCCCAAGTGCTGGGATTACAGGTGTGAGCCACCACGCCCGGCTTCTGCTGTGATTTTACTTGTGGGCTTTTTAAGTGTTTGGTCAAGATCTTCTATTTCACATACCTGGACCCTGCCTGGCCGGGAAGCCTGCTCTGGAGTCTTCCACAAGGAGCCTGAGCCCCATCATTCCTAGAGACTCTCTGAGTAGCTGAGAAGTCTGTGCTGGGATTGAACTTGGGGCTTTTGCAGTGAGCTACATCTCCGGCCCATTTTTACTCTGATACAGGGTGTTGCTAAGTGACTTAGGTGCCCAGGCTGGGCTTAAACTTCCAATCCTCCTGCCTCAGCCTCCCAGAGTGCTGGGATTACAGGAGTGCACCAGTACAGCAGGCTGGTTATTATTATTATTATTATTATTATTATTATTATTGTTATTATTATTATTGTGGCTAGCTCAGTCTGCCCTGGGGCAGGGCTGGCACAGCATGTAGTGCCAGGGATCGAACTGCAGTACCTGCAGTTGCCTAAGCTTGACTAAGCAGGTGCTTTAGACCACTGAGCCATCTTGCTGGCTCCTGGTTGCTGATTTTATGCTATCCCTGAGTACAGAAATATCAAGGTTTTTATCTTTAAAATCTAGGAAAGGTATATGGATACTAGCATTTTACTTATTGGGGACAGATAATCAGAAGACAGACATCATTTATTTAAGGTTTATTCATGGACTATTTCCACACCAGTGGATGCAGAGATGGTGCTGTGGAACATGCCTGTAGGGTGTGACATGTGGTGACCTCTACCAGGCAGAGGGACACCCCAGCCTATCCCCAAGAGCCCTGCTGCATGGCAGCTGGTCTCCACAGTCTGGCTTCAGTCCTGTCACACTGACGCAGTTCCAATCTGCCTGTTTTTCAGTTCTGGGTGGTGGACGACTACTGGCTGCAGGCCAATCTCTATCTGGGGCTGCAGGACTTCGACTTGGAAGACCAGAGGCCATACTGCTTCAGCCTCCTGGCTGGCCAGGGGAGGAGCCACGTCTTCACAGTGGAGCTGGGCACAGAGCTGGCTGTGTGGGAGAAGGCGTTCCAGAGAGCGACATTTCTAGAGGTGCAGAGGACCGGGGTGAGCTCTCATACAGTCCCCAGGGGACAGGGATGAGGATATAGGTAGCCGTGATGTCAGGGTGAACGGACCCTGGGTGGGCAGGGCTCATCCACACCACCCTTCAGAACGGTTGTTCAAACTGCACAAGGTGTGTGTAGGAGACAGGAGCTATTGTGTGACAGGTGACACCGGGCTTTGCATTTGTGTTTACACCAGAGGTGAGGAAAGGGCCGAGGCACTTTTCATCCAGTGTTCCTGAGAAGTGAAGCTTCTTTCAGCCCTGCTTACCTGAGACATAACCATCACATACAGGGAAGCACAACGTGTCCTGCAGGGACTGCGGTGTGTCATGCTGTGAGGCCCTTAGTGGCCAGTCTTCTCGACTATGATGGTCCAGAGGGGACCGCTGAACAGCCTGTGTCTGAATCGCTTCTCCCTTCTTCATGGCAGCAAATAAGTCCCTCTGAAATTTAAGCATGTATTAACTGGATACAGCGTGCTGTGCCTCGTTGGTTGTGATTGGTAGTGGGATCCTTTATGGGCACATACACTGCTAGAAACTAGCGTGGTGGAGATAAATGGGGGAGTTTGCCACAGAAGGCCTGGGGTCTCTGAAAGCCCAAACTTAGCAGGGGAAGAGGGCTGTGGCACATACATGAATGTGTCTGTGTGTGTTACAAGTGCAGCTCTGGCACACCTCTACCTGCACCCCAGTTAGCAAGTTGCACCCAGGCTCCAGGCTGGGCTGAGCGGTGACTGCCATACAGAAGGTGTCCTGGCCATGTGGCAGCATCACACCCACAGGTTGCAGGGACACAGAGGCTGGCTGTCCTCCCTGCTCTTGAGCCTCTGCCCCCTCATCTGGAGCTACTGAACTCTGGGGCTGGAGCTGCCCCTCAGCATAGCATCTCCTTCTCAGGGTCTTATGCAGATGCATGATGGGACTTTAGCCACAGAGAAACCAATCACAGGAACCATCTGCATCCTTGCAGGACTGCTTGCTTTGGGAGCAGAACTTCCGGTGTCACCCCCACCCCCCGCAAAGATTACCGTAACCACTTTGTTTCTAACTTCAAACCCAAGATGTGAATAGTGCCTGCTTGCAGGCAGAGGTGGCCTCCTAGTGGGGACAGCTGATGAAGATCTGACATTTTGCTGAGGACAGAGAAGGCACTGAGGGACCCAAGCGGGTTCTTGGAAAACACTTCCAAGATTAGCTTTTGAGTGTCTCATGGGTGACTGAGGCAGAAAGGAGCATGGTTGAGAGACTTGGGAGAGCCAAGTCCCCAAGGGCTCCTGTCTGAGGTGAGGCACTGCCTGCATATCCAGGGCCAGCCCTGGGACCAACCCAGGGCACTACTGTGGGCTGGCCAGGTGGACTCATGGCTGGCTGGCCCCTTTCTCTTTCCATGAACCTTGTGCTGTGCCAGAGAACTGCAGTTAGCAGTACAGATTCTGCCAGTCAATGACGGTAACATCACACACACACACACACACACACACACACACACACACACACACACACAACCACAGAGCAGCTGTGAGAATTCCATCCACATTAACTAATACTTGAGATTGTTGACCTATGTGAATCACTAGACTGTAAACTAGGTCTAAGAGGGAAGAGCTGATTTCCTTTCACTGATTCAACGACTCAAGCTCAGAAGGGCCGTGTGACTTCTCCAGGGCCACCTAGCAGTTGAACCAGCATGGCGTCATCCCTCCTAAGAATTTCTGTTCTGCAAGTCATATTCTTTCTACTCAAATATGCAGCCTTTTGGGTAACAAAGAAGGAAAGGTGCCCAGGTCCCTGGAACAAGACTGGCAAGATCAGATGCAATAAGCAGTAGCCTTCTTGGGAGACTTGCAAAGCAGGTTTTTTTTTTGCTCTGCCCGCCATCTCTACTTTTGCTTGATTTGTTACTTTTTTTTTCCACTATAGGTTGACTTTGATTTTATTCCCATTTAAGACTGAATTTAAAGTCTCTAGAAGACATGCAAATTCCTAGGTTGGTGACAGTGACCCTTGCTGCTGTGGGCTGGGGGTGGTCATTTCCTTGTCCTCTGTGGCTGGCTGTGACTTCTCTGGGAAGATTTCTAAGCACTCGGGACTCATGTCCCCACAGAGGGGCATGTTTCCAACCCGCTAGAGGGCAGCCCCGTGGGCCAACCTGCCCATCTTTCTTTGGCAACATGATAGTAAGCAAATGCTATTTAAAAGAAAGTCTGACAGCCATGAGTAAAGCACTGCACCTTCCTCTTTCCGGTATCTGACATGATTGCTATTTCATCTCTTACAATGATATTTGGAAATTTTAACAATTAATTGAAACACACTTTTCATTGAACTATGTGGAACATAACTTCCTTAAATGCTAAAAATTAATTTTGAAGATAAATTAAGAAATAACAGTCTGGATTTATGCTTTTAAATCCACCCCCCTGATCCTGAGAGGATATATGATGCCATATGGAAAGGCACAAGGAAGTTTTATTGCTTCTCCGGAAAAAATAATAAATCAGAAGGACCTAAGAGAAAGTCAATGAAATATTAAATAGTGCTCAGATGAGATTTATGGAACTCATTAAAAGGCAATTATTGGTTCCCTACCAGATGCTCTCACTTAATTACACAGTTAAGTCTTAGATAATTTTCATTATGAGCTTGAAGCCTAATGAAACTGGCTTACCTGGCTGTTTCCAGATATGGCTTGTCAACCAGGCTTATTCTGAGTTAAAGCCATCACTATGACTGGATGGCACTGGAACACACCTGCAAGCCTAGGATTCCTGTCCAGAGTGCAGGGATAATGAGGGTGTCCCTCAGGAACATCTTAGGGACCACAGGTTTCTCAGGCTGTGTCATTCATTTCTTGATAGTGAAGCAATGCCTGTCCAGACACAGGTTTTTCCAAAGCTGAAATGTCTGCCTAATGTCACAGAGCAATAGTCTGTCCCGAGATGGGACATCTCTTCAGGCTCCCAAGACCCAGGGTCTTCCAGTTTGCACATGTAGGTTTTAAAAGCACATCTGTGTGTGTGTGTGTGTGTGTGTGTGTGTGTGTGTGTGTGTCTTTTTGAGACAGGGTCTCCCTATGCTGTTCAGGCTGGCCTTGAGCTCACTTTTGTAGCCCAGGCTGGTCTCGAACTCACAGTGATCCTCCTACCTCAGATTCCCGAGTGCTGGGACTACAGGCATGCACCACCATGCCGGGCTTAAAAGCACATCTTTTGACTGAGGGGGTCTGATAATTTGATAACTACCTTATTGACCAGAACTATTCATGTTTTCTCAAAATCAATGCTTTTTTCCAGTCCAAAACATACATGTGCAGCTGGCAGGGAGAAGTGTTGTGTTTCACCGTAGACTTCGCTCTAGGATTCACCTGCTTCGACAGCAAGACGAAGGTAAGATGGAGGGATCTGCACATACGGACACTGAGGACACGTTTCGCAGCCTTCCAGGAGTGTCAATCCTGGAAAACACCAGCGCTGATGCTTGAGCGCAGCATCTGAGCTGAGCCTGCCCAGACTCAGTCTTCCTTCTCAGAGCTCAGGCTTGAGGGTTCTCATGAGCCCTGAGCACACGCCAAGTGAGGGAGTCCCCCTGGATGGTGTTTGGTGACCATGGTTTCCATCAGGATGGAGTCAGGGGAAGAGGAGGCACAGGGTGGGTTTTCTTGAATCCCTGTACGGGTAAGACCCAGGGCATTAAAAACTTTGAGAGGAAGTAGTGGCTCTTGTTAGCTTCAGGCTTGAGCACTTCCAGCACTATGTGTGTCCAGCACTGGTCCTGGGAGCCGTATGCTGGCCTGGAGTCCAGCTTTCCTTGGTGCAAGGATGCCACTTGGAACAAAGGTGAGGAGCCGCATCAGCACAAGCATGTGAGTCCACCTTGGCACAGACGTGTGAGGAAAAGAGGCCAGGCCGATGGTTCCTACGGTGATCACGCAGGACTTCCTCTTCCTGCGGACCAAACAGGAGTGCCGTGGGAAAATCCCTGGGTGGGGAATGCTGCTGTTGCCAATACAATATCAACCAGTTGAGTTGAAGGAGCTAACTAGGTTTTTAGGTCAGGCCTGCACTGGGCTGTATCTGTTCACAGAACACAGGTTGGTTCACACTCCACTGCTTTTGTGGCAGGGGTTCAAGGCAAAGCACCTTAATTTGCAGGCCTTGGGCTGCCTGCTCCTCTTCTGATTGGCTGTTGTGAGTCTCCAGTTTTCATGGAAATCTGGTCTGTTTGGGGATTTTCAGTTTGATTCTGTAGCACCTGGTGTGAGTGACTCCATTTTGGTCTGGTATTTAGGGCCTCAGGCTGGAACTTAGCCACCAAGTGTCACCTCAGCCAGGCTTGGTGGCTGGCACTTGGGTGGCTGGGAGGCAGGAAGATCCAAGTTGAAGGCCGGCCTGGACTGCATCCTGTTAAAAATAAAGAAAAAAAGGAGAAGGAAGGAGAGGAAAAGAGAAAAAAAGAAAGGCAAGGAAAGGGAAAAGAAAAGAAAGAAAAGGACTTCACCAAAGTAGTGTCCTCCCCAAAAAGCTCCCAAACACCACCTTGCTTATGAACATTGCAATGTGAGCAGGATTTCTGCTGCCTGCATCTCCTCGGGCCACACAGCCGGGGCACAAGCTCAGCCCCACTCTTCCCTGGATCCCATCTACAGGAAATGCGGCTGTTCTCAAGTCTTGAAAAGCTGAAGTTCATTTCCCCAGTGACATCTGAGCTTCCAGTTGGAGAAGGTTGGTGCTGATGCCTGTGAGCTTTGGTCTGCAGCCAGCGCTTTGAGGCTGACCCTGCCCCGTGGGTCCTCAGCCCTCGCTTCTGCATTTTCCACTCCAGTGGAGTAGGGGCTTCTGCCAGGATGAGGGCGCTCTGCGTAACACTGGGAACTATCAGGAGATGTTGGCATCCTGATTCGTGGGGTGCTTCTCCTGCATGGCTCTGCTGGTGGGGAAGCCCACAGGTGCTGCTCAGCACTCCACATTGTACAAGAAACCCTGACCCCAGAGATCGCTGAACCTCACGTGTGCTTAGCCAAAGGCTGAGAAACCCTGAGCTAGATCGCGAGGGAAGTTGCTTTCCTTCCTGAATTTTGGCACTAGGAGATTCATGAAAACCACTGCTATTTTACTTCCAGGGAAATCATCAGGGTGTCTGCCATCAGGGGTACACACAGTACTTACAGTAATAATGTGACTTTTACCACGTTCACACATACCAGAAAATCACCACCTCACTAATACACTGCATTGTGAAATCAGGCTCTTCATGTACGACTTCTAAGCCTCACCTAGCCACGACCCAGCAAAAGCTGAAGCCCTGTAAGAAATGCTTTGCTGCTGATGCGCAGCTCTGAGCCGCAGGGCTTGCTTAGCACATGGAAGCCCCTGGCTTTGAGCCCAGCGCCAATGAAACATAGATAATCCCAATGACTCGGATCTCGACTGTCACCCAGGTTTTCATGCTAGGTATCCAGCCTCAGATGTACATGCTGGTTCCAACTTCAAAATTCTGTATATCTGAGCTTGCCCAAGAAAGACAAGCAATTATCACCAAGCACCAGTTCATTCGCCATCCGTTGTCTATTTTGACATCAATAAAGAGGAATTTAGCAGAAGAAGGAATATCTGTCCATGGAAATGTTTCCTATGCTTCCATAAAAAAATGTGAAGACATTCATTAATTCTTGCTTTAACATCATTACAGAAGAATGAACCAGAACACTGTTCCAGCTGCCAGAAATGAGGGACGTTGATGACCAGAGGAGGACAGTCACCTGCCATGTCCAGCTGGGGGTTGGATTGCTCAGTTTCAGAGCTTCTCTTGCATGGTCTGTTCAGTTTAGTGGATGTTCTCTTTCTGTGTTAATTAATTAAACCAATGCAGCAGAGAAGCTAGAAGCGGGTGGAGCTGGAGAAGGAAGGAGGGGTGGGTGCGGCATGAATGTTAGGTCACAGAAGAGGCTGGATGGCCATGAAGAACACAGCTCCAAAGCAGAGAGAGATTTTCCCACACTTATTGACTACTTTGGTGCATTTTGAAAAAAGAGCCTCATCTCTGCATATTGCCTGCTATGCCAGAGTTTCTTCTTGCTTTCTGGATGAATGCTCACCACTGATAGCCACAACATTACAGCTCCACATCTGGGGGCATGGTTGGACGGTCACATGGACTTGGAGCCGGACGTGACACCCCCATACCCCAGTCCCACACTTGGCTGGGACCTCACGATCTCACGGGGCTGAGTCAACGCTTATGGGATGGAACAGAAAGATAGTGTGGGAGGAAATAAAACAAAAGGGAATTGATTTTCTTGTGGGAAAGGAATTGAAAACCTAATTTACTTGAGTGGGCAGAATAAAAGGGTTCTCCAGGCTTCCCAGGAAATTGCTGGGAAAGGAACACAGCTTAAATGAGGAGCTCCTGACCCCCTCGGATGGATTCAAATCTGACTTTCGGTCACCAGTAAGAACACATCACTGTTAACAAGGAAGGTAGCACTATGGTCATCACTTACAACACCTGCAGCCCGAGAGTAACCATTAGCATGTGCCACATAGCCCGCGAGTACCTATAAGCCTGTTCTTTAATTCTTAAAACCTCAGAGATTTTCTGTCTTCTGAGGTTGAGTTCTAAAATCAGGACCACCTGAAGCTTTTATTTATCAGATAGGACATCCACAGTCCATCTGCATCCCCCAGAGGCCCAGTCCTCTGTTAAGAAGAGCTCAGGTCTTGAAATCAGACTGCTAACTGGATACCTTCTAGCAAGATGTGCAGAAGCTACATCCATGGTGGAACCACGCTGTTTTTCTGAGAAAACTCCTTTATAGTCATCACCTGGGGGAAACTTCAGGAAGAGTGGAAACAAACTGCTCCAGCAGATGTGGACAGGGGACTGACAGAGTGCTGTCCTCCCAGAGGCTTTCGGTGTCACTTCACTCACCCATCATGGCTCAGGAAGGGACAAAGGGCATGAGCCCCATCACCCATGACAACCCTGCCCTCTGCATGTGGACCATTTTGTGGTGCATCCCAGACCAGCAGGAGCTGTCTTTCATCTTTGATCAGGGCTACGGAATACAACGTATTATGTAACTGAACTGGTGCAGGGGTGTGGTTCTCCAAAGAAAGTATTTTTCTCAAAGCAGGAGACACTGAGAAGTCACCTAAAACACTAAATTGCAGGGATCTCATGACTCTGCTAAGCAATAGACAAATCTGTCACACAGATGTCTTTGCCCCTTTTTATAGAAAGTATTTTTATTTTTATTTTGGTGGGACTGGGGTTCAAACTCATGACCTTGCGCTTGCCAGGCAGGCATTTGTGCCACAGAGCTATCTCCTTGACCCCTTATAGAAAGTACTTTTGAAAGCTTCTGATGGTGCTACGAAAAGTGCAGACTTATGTCATCCCTGGGATTTTTATTCTAGAAACAGGTGACCACACTCAAGCCTTCTCCTTCGTAATCTAGTCTGAATCATGCCCTGCTGCTCCATCCTAGAGCGGTTTGGGTGCTGCATGTTTGTGAGGAGAATGGCGAGTGTGCAAGCCCAGGATTCCTCTGGCTTCCACTGGTGGCCACACGTGACCACTGGTTCCTCCCAGGAAGTTCAAGAATAGATAACAGGAGACACAGCAGAGAGTTAAGTTGGTCGAGGGGGCAAGTCACAGCTGTTCCCAGCCTTCAGCTGTGCTGTGAGATGACTTGGGATGGGGAGCGTGTGTGGACCATGGAGGGAGGCCCTGGGGACAGGACAGGCCATAGTTGGGATGCTCGGTGGCCTTTCCACATTGTCATCTTTGGTGATGACCCATCTGTTTGCTGCTGATGTTTGCTTCCGTGTCCCCATGACTCACAGAAACGTCTATTCTGAGCCAGATGTGGTGAAACACACCTACAATCCCATCGCTTTGGAAGCTGAAGGGGGAGGGCTCTCAGTTTGAGCTCAGCATGGCGAAATTATTGACCTCATCTCTAGAAAAAAAAAAAAAAGAATAACAACAATAAAAACAAGAAATATGTAGCTTGATGGTAGAACACTTGCTTTGATACTTGCCTTGAAATGAAATGCCTCTATCCAATTTCTAAATTAAGTATCAAAGGAAGACATGGTTGAGAATCTTGAGGTCAGTGTATGAGAAGAGAATAGAAAGGTCAATGGTGAGGTGTGACTTAGGTGTCTATGAGAGATCTCCCTTTGTCCACCCTCCTGTCCCCTATGACACTGAGAAAAATATGTCATTTCCTTAAGAAAAAAAAAATCACTTTTCAGACTGGCCAGATAGCTCAGCAGACTAAAGCACCAGCTTAGGCAGAGCACAGTGGCTGGGGTTTAATACCCAGTGTGTCATGCTGGGCCTGTGGGTGCACTGAGAGTGATTGAGACTGGGTGTGGTGGAGTGCACTTGTATCCCAGCTCTTGAGAGACTGAAAACAGGAGGATCACTATGAGTTTGACCTACTGAGACCCTGTAGGACTTACAGACCCTGTACTAAATGCATTTAAAAAAAGCTTTTCCTAGAAACTCATCCTATACCTTGCTAAAAATAACTATCTTTTCCTATCACAATTTTTCTGGGAAGATAGATTTATTATAATAAAATATAGACAATTAAAGACTATCTTTTAGCTTCCAGTAGTAAGTGGAGGCTTAGGCTGTGCTAGGTGAAATGGAGCCGGAGGCCATGAGCAGATACACCAGCCCTGTCCACCTGGCTGTCTTCCCCCACCTGACCATGGTGCTCCTGGCCACTGGCATGTTCTTCGCTGCCTGGTTCTTTGTCTACGAGGTCACCTCTACCAAGTACACTGGAGACATCTACAGAGAGCTTCTCATCTCACTGGTGGCCTCGCTCTTCATAGGGTTTGGTGTCCTTTTCCTGCTTTGGGTTGGCATCTATGTATGATTCTCTGGGTACCCAAGAGGCTTCGCTGAATCCCTGCTTTTATAAATAAATATTTTTACTGATGTCAAAAAAAAAGAGACTATGTTTTAGAGAAGACACCACTAAATAGTTATTTGCCTCTTCAGATTAGAGTAGGCGTTTAGGGACTGCCCTTCATCTCTAAGATGTTTTCATTTCCCAGTTTTCTCACTGCTAAGGGGCAGAGAGCCAGTTCAGATAGGAGCAGCATCAAGTAAGGCTTGATACCATCGGTGCAGAGGTAGACCAGGTGATTGCAGAGGTCGACCAGATGGCTATAAAGAACAGCCTTCGTCTGCAGTGGTTCTCAACCTTTCTAATGCCATGACCCCGCAATACAGTTCCTCATGTTGTGGTGACCCCAAACCAAAAAATAATTTGGTGGCTACCTCAGAACTGTAATTCCAAATAAATAATATTTTCCGGTGGCTTTAGGCAACCCCTGTGTTTTGGTTGTTCGACCCCCGCCAGGGTCGCGACCCACAGGTTGAGAACCGCTGATCTATAGGTTGTGTTAGAGGTGGTGCAACCCCATGTCCCATGCTGGCTGTCAGAACCTGAGGTGCAAGGAGGCCCAGAGCCATGGCTCAGGTGGTGCTGGTTAGAACCAAGTCCTCAATTTGTCTCCCACCTGCTTGCTCACGTCTGTTGGGCCCAGACCTGATAGTGGGCATTTAGAAAAGAGGACCAGAGTCTTATGAAGCTTTCAGGAAGCCAAACTCAGGAAGTCCAGGGAGGTAGAGGAATGAGGACTATAGATGGTAACGTGTCTTTAAGATCTGGGGCTGGCATGGGGGCCAAGGGTCAGAGAGCCAGTTCAGGTAGGAGTAGCATCAGGTGAGGCTTGATACCATCTGTGCAGAAGGTAGACCAGATGGCTGCAGAGGTAGACCAGATGGCTACAAAGGAGAGCCTTTGTCTGTAGGCCTTTTGACTATTAATAGAAGTTATTTTGAATAAATAAGCTCTCTCGTGGGAATAACTAATTCCATTCCCTTACAGAATGTGCTCTGGAGATTTAAGTTCTCCCAGCTGAAGGGGTCTTCTGACGATGGGAACACTCGAGTAAAGCTTCTATTTCAGAACCCAGACACCAAGCAAATCGAGATGAAGGTAAGGAACTGACACTCATGCAAGCATAAGCATGAGTGGAAACACCCTCATGGGTCTGAGCAAGCTGGTTCTAAAGCACAAATCTTTTTTAGAAGGCAGACAAGAAGGGCTGGGGAGATAGTTCCATGGCACAAATGCTTGCCTGGCAAGAACAAGGTTGTGAGTTCGAACCCTGGTCCCGGAAAAAAAAAAAAAAAAAGTCATGCAAGAGACATGGTGAGACAGCCTCTGTTTTCTAAAGAGGTTTTAACATTCTAATATTGTGATCAGTGAGCTTGGTCTTTTGATTCCACTAAAATATCACAAGTTTCTTAGTAATTGTTAGCAGGAAATCCTTAATTTAAACTATTCTGGAAGTCAACATTTAGCAGGAGAGCTGCATGAAATGCACTGAGGACTGGACGCCTGTCTGACATCAAGAACAAATTTATCCACCCATTTATTCAAGAGACTTTTGATGTAACTCTCCATTCATTGCATTGTGATGTCATTTTACTGTCAACAGATACTGGGGACAGGGAATGAGGCACCAGAGAGCTGGAACCCGGGGCAGGTAGAGAAACTGAGGCAGAGACTTGTAGTCATTTCATATTTGGAGTTTTACCTGCCTTGACCTCACCATTCTTGGGGAAGCTAGAACTTTCTCCTCTGTTTGGTTTGAGTAATTAGTTGAGGACTGTGGCAAGGCACAGGCATCGGATGTCACCTTTACCACATCATGCCTGTCACTCTCTTCACCTTGCTCTGTGTGAATGCATATGGGATGTCACATGGCCCTTCAGGTATTGTGTCAAGGGTTCGCTAGTGGATTCCACAGAGCTCTGTTGTCCCCAGGCCCAACTCTGGGGACATCACACTGCTCATCGGGCATTGAAAATGACTGTCACTGGGCCACAGTAGCTCATTCGGTTTAGATGTGTTTTCTGCTCTTCTTCAGTAACCTGTATTCACACAAGCACTAGAGATGTCAGGTGATCTCAGCCACACAGAGTTGACTGGTGCTGCAGTAACTTGAGGCGCCTGCTTTGAAACAGACTTCTTCCTGCTGCAGAGTGAGTTTATAGTCCAACTGGTAAAGGAAGGAAAGTTCCAGAAAGTTATGGGACCAGGGCTAAAAGCTAAAGTGACTTACGTAAAAAGTGTGAAACTTCAAACACAACAAATGAGTTTCACATAGGTAGGCTGTGAAACAGGTGGATACATCCCAACAAACCTAAGTAGCTGACTGGGTATACCTCATCCTCCTCCCCTGACCCCGGCCGAGCTGCCCAAGTTGTCTGTGCTACCATAGGGCATGAGTTGGGGGACCTGGCTAGGGACCAGTGGGCCCTGGCAGTGTCTACACTGGTGTGGAGACCTAACACCTCAGCACAAGACAGGGAAAGACCCTGAGGAGGATCGCAGGACCCTCTGTCCTGCCCAGAGAGGAGAAAGAGACCCCAGGCACCCGGGATGTAAGCCACCTGGGTCATTTTGAGAAATGATCTTTACCAGCTGAGGTTCTGCATTTATTAGAATTTATGCAAGACTGTAGAAAGTTATACCCATGAGAATTTAGACCAAGAGCCCCAGACTTAATTCTAAGTTGGGAATCAAAGCTATTGCAAAGGTCAGATGTGAGCTATATGCTGTCTGCACAAACAGTCTGGGAGAGTTTGTTACTTTATCTGCTCACCAGGAGTTTTAGAGATGATGAGAGCTGTATTAATTGAGTTTTTGAACTGAATGAGTGGTAGCCAGGAAACTGTTTCTTTTACGGTTCTGTTGAAATCTCTGACACTGAGCTGGAACCCAACCTGGGTAATAAGCCCAAAGAAAAGCTTAAAATGGGGTCAGGAGGCACCGAGGCTTTGGGGGTGCTGCAGGGCACTGGTTCTGCTTGCAGACCATAGTTTAGCGATTTGGACAGCTCTCAGAATGGCTCCACAGCCTAGGCTTTGGAGAGCATAGTATTTCTTAAAGTACTCCCCTCCCCTCCCCCTTCTGTCTCTCTGAACAGAAAAGTGTGTGCTGTGCTATCTAGTTGAGTCTCCTTTATGACTTAGATCATGAGGACAGGGGCTGGGGTGTGTGGCCAGGTAGGGTTGATGGTGACCTTCCCAACCCCATAGCTGTCGTCTGTTGCTTTCAGTACAGGGCTGTAAGGTCCCTATGATTTCATTTTTATTTTCCTGAGACAGACAGAGCTTCTAACAGGCAGCGGGAGGCCCAGCTTTTATCTCCAGCAGCAAGTTCAGTACACATGTACACTTGATAAATGTGCCTCAAATCAATACGTTCATAAAACGGGAGACTAGTACAGAAAATACTGCCCCGTACATCAGAGAAGTTCTACTATACCCCACGGAGGAAAACGTTACTGCCATCCCAGAAATGACATGCATCAATCAGTGTGTGTAGGGACTGGAGGGATAGCTCAGTAGTCTAAAGCACCTGCAGGGACCACAGCTCCATCCCCAGCACCACAGGCTGCACCAGCCCCACCCTCTGGGCAGGCTGAGCCAGCCATAACACAAACAAACAAATAAATAAATAAATAAATAAATAAATGGAAAAAAGAAAGAAAGAACTCAGTATGTGCTGCTCTCTTGCATGGTGAGTATCTGATAATCCCTTATGTGGGACACAGATGGGTTGGAGAATCAAAGCAGCATCACAGAACAAGCCTGTCCTTGGGAGAGAGAGCAGCAGGCACTTTTCACTCTGTTGTAAACTCGGCATCCTCTGCTATGTGTTCCCAGGCTGGGACCTTTGTGATGTTCTGAACGAAGAATTACATAGGACCTATAAAAGGAACAGTAGGGTCAGAGATTTACTTGTTATGAAACAATTTTTTAAAACTGCTGCAGGCCCATCGGCAGAGCTGCTGCGCCTTTGGCCTCGGTCGGCCGGAAGCGCCTCTCTATTTCTTTGAGGATTTCCTTGTTCCTGTACCATGGGAAACGCTCCACCATCAAGTCCGTCCTTTCACTGGACAAAAAGCAAAGGTTCAGTTCCTCCTGCTCCAAACAGCCGCAGTTCTTTACTCTTTCATACTTGTAGCTGCAGAAGTCCTGCTCCTCCATCCCACTGGTCCAAACATAGGGAGGAAGACCCTCAGATTATGTGGATAAGTCACCTGTGCTGGTTTTGTCACCACACCAACAAAACACCAAGACCTGGTGGTTGGCCAGCGCGTGTTAGTCAACTTATACTTCCTCACGTTCCCATCAGGGCTGCGCTTCGGGTGTGGTGGCCCTGGTTCCTCCCGGACACGCTGCGGGCGGAGCCATGATCTTAGCTGTTCCTGCTTCCAGAGGCTTTGTCATTTGGCTCTGCCTCTGACTGGTCCCCCAGAAACCTTCCTCCCCTCTCCCTCTACAGGGCCAAGGATCTCATGGGGCGGGGATGGAAGGTGGAGTGAGGGACACCTAGGTCACCTGTCCATCCTGCCCTACTGAAGCAGGCACAGCGTGTTCCAATTTGTGTCCTTCCCACCAGCGCCCCCGCATGGGCGATGGAAGTTCTGCAGGGCTTGGATCCAACTTGCTGGTTCCGGAGGCCCCCGGAGGGAATCAGGGAAAGGGGTACCTTGCCTTATCCCTTGGCCTTCAACCCACGCAATTGAAAGAGGAAAATATCGTGGATTTTTTTCCCTTTCTTTTTCTTAAGTAATAAGGGACGTTCTTTCCTGCTTATTGCAGAACTGAAGACATAATTGAAAACAAAGGACACAAGGCTTCCAGGTTGTTGTGCATCTGGGTGGACGTGGAACTCGCTGGCTACTGTTCTGTCAGATTCCTGGATTTCCACCATATGGCCTGAGACTCTGCGTAGGCCTTGGTGGTGTGTGTTCATGCTGCTTTTGCTGTTGCTTTCCAAGATTTTGCAGTGTGGCCTCAACTCATAACACCAGAAATGGTCTGTGCTGCTTCTGGGTTTGCTCACTGATGCTGGTGCCCCTTGGCCTCTTGCTTCAGTAGGTGGTGCAGATCTTGGATAAGTCTTGGGAACCTGTAAAATGATCTCTAATTTGTATATGTGAGATTGAGCTCCAGAAATCACATGAACTATGGGTGCTGTGGCTTCTTTTCCCCAAGGTGTGCTATGTGAAGGCCAGTAATTACCACTTAAAAACATACAGAAATTGGGTTATGGTGTGTGTCACGTTTGCACGAGTCTCATGTAAAGTAGTTTGGTTTTTCTGTGTGCTGGGAAAGAGTCACAATGAATGAAAATTTTTTCAGTGTGGTCTCTGGGTGTGAGGAGACCTGTAGGCCCAGCCTGCTTTAATGTCAGGCCCTGGGTTGGGCAGCTTGTGAGTTCCACAGATGATGGGGCAGGTGACACTCAGCCAGCCGTGCAGGTTCCTGTGAACAGTGTAGGCACTAGAGGAACTTCAGGAAGGTGCTCCTGGGCATATCCTGTTTCCCCCATCCTCCCTCGGAAGTAGCCAAGCCAGTGAGCTGACAGTGAAGATGCCCTTACCTACAGAGCTGCAATTTAAGTTGGCAGAAAGAAAGGGGGCCTTCTGCACCCATGGATAGGAGGGACAGCTCCAAGCACAGGGGGACCAGACCCCTGTAGAGTCCTTCCCTGTCTCTGTTGGGCACTCCCAGTGCAGGCTTCCAGTCCCATACATGCTCTGTCCCTTCTCATCCATGGTCATTCCTTTGGTTAGGCAAGACTTCTTTGAAGTCATCCTGGCTACCCCCAAGAGGACTGTGGTTGGCCTCCCTGTCCCAGGTCCCAGGGAAGGAGCAGCTTCTAACAGGAAGACGTGTGGGGAAGCGGGGGGGGGGGGGGTGGTGCTGGCTCCTCCCTGTGAGGTCAGGTCATCGTCCAGCTTTCGTCCTTGAGTTATAGAGAGAGGCAGGTAAGAAGCGGCTGACGCAGATGTTGGCGAGGCAGTCTCGCCTGGCAGTAAGCAGCCACCTTCCCACTTCTTGGGCCTCCATAGACATAGCAGGCCCCTTCCCAGGACTCCCAGGAGCTCAGTTATGGCACCAGCATGCCAGGGCTGCTCTCTGAGAAATTAGCAGCAGCCTTTCTGCTAATGTCACCACAGCCACTTGGCGAGTCCACGCTTGCTGAAAGTCAGTGAGCAGCTTGTCAGCCAGCGAGCAGGCACTTTCAAGGGAAGTGTGCCTTTCCTGGCCCCAGTGGGACTTTGTTGTCCTTACGCAGAAGAACAACGAAGCAGGAGAGTGCACTCAGTACCCGCTTTCTGCTGGGCAGTACGGGCAGGCGGCAGGACGGAAGCACTTCATATCCCACGAGCGTGCAAGACTGCTTTCCCCAGAAGCAGCCCAACTTCTAGAAGCAGTGTGGCCTCTGTTTTGGCTTTGAGGCCCATCGTCACTTTGTCAATTCAGCATGGGGTCCTCCTGTGGGAATTTTGTGGGGAAAGGATGATTCTAGTTGGTGCTGTTTTTGCTCTTAAATAATATGACTCAGGATCTCTGAGCTAGGAGAGTGAGGGTCCAGCAGTTAGTTGCACTGTGCTTTCTTTGGGTACGTGTGTCATCCTCTTCTTGAGCATCATTTCTCCTTGTTGGCATGGAAACGGGAGCAGGGGAAACCCAGGTCTCTGCCTCGTTGTGGTCCTCACCCACTCAGAGGTGTGCTCGTCTTACCGCAAATGACCTTGTGCCTGAAGCACGTGTGCAGCCAGGGTGAGCACATGCTGACCTGTGCCGGGCTCAAGGAAATACAGAGCTTCCACAGTCAGAACGAGTGTCACAATACCCAGAATGTCCACTGTGATAGTCACTGTCCCGCTGTGCCACTCTGCCTGTTTCTTTTCACTGCATGTGGCCCATGTTTATTTCTCCTCTCTTGAAAAAATCTTTCCTGGGTTCTCTATGTCCAAAGCTTGTTGACTATTTCTGCAATGTACCTGAGTGACACCAGTAACACACGCCTCCCCTTCTCCCACAGGAGCTGGAGTTCCAGGACCTGCCGGCTGTGTTGCACTGCGTCCATGCCTTCATGGCCTCCAAAGTGGCCTCCCTGGACCCCACGTTCCTGGACAGCCACAGCCTCGCCAGAAGATACATGCACAGCAGCTAGAGCGGCTCCTGCCATGAGTTCAAAATTAAAATTATTTTCTTAAGACACGGACATTTCCCGCACTACATTGCACCTTTGTGTGATTTTATAGTGAGCTCAGAGTTGTAATACCAATAAAATGCGTCACTAGTTTGCAGCCCCAGTCTCACGTGTTGAATGCGGGCACAGATGCCCTGCAGCGGAGGCATGGTAGTGGGAGCACAGAGTGGCTTGCGATGTAACTCGTGGGCTCCAGCCTGTGTTTTAGCTTGCTTCTTGTGTTGGTTATGACTTGTAAGGAGGAGCACTTTTCATTTTTGCTCCTCAGTGCTATTTACTGGAGTCCCTGAGTTTTTCTTTTTTAAGAGCAGACATGAGTATTGGGGAAAACCTGGGCTGGGGATTCCTTCTGGAGTCTGAAGGTGTGGGATACCCTCAGGCCATGAAGGACTGGAACCTAGGAAGTATGCAGTACCCGGATGCCTTGACCGGAAGCCGAGTGCAGCTTCCAGAAGCCGAGTGCAGCTTCCAGGACTGCTGCCTGTGAGAATCTCAGCCGGCATTCACGGCTCCCACCACATCTTACTGATCTGGTATAGGGGAGAAGAGACTCATTTCTAGCATATCACATGCTTATAACTACATGTTTATAATCAACCTGGGGACCAGGGTTCAATCCTCAGCGTGCAATGCTAGTCCCACCCCGTGCGCATGCTGAGAAGACAAATGGGACTAGGGGTGGCGGTGTGCACTTGTAATCCCAGTGCTTGGGATGCCGAAAACAGGAAGATCACGATGAGTCTGATCTGTGTAGTGAGACCCTGTAGGCCCTGTACTAAATACATTTTTTTAAAAGTCAGTTTTAAAAAGTACCTTGTTAGGTTTGAAATTACAGCCTCTTATCGCGCCCCACTTCCATCCATCAGCTCAGGTATGGTGTGTGTGTTACACTAACTCTGGAGCCTCCCCTCAACCCCACCCGGGACTGGGGACCACACCCAAAGACTTCACGCCGAGCCTCAGACCCACTTGCTTTGCTGCTTTGAGACAGGATTTTGCTAAGCTGATGATTTTCCCAGGCTTGGCTTGAACTTGTGCTCCTCTGGCCTCAGCCTGCCCGAGTGCACGGACGGCAGATGTGCGTCACCAGACCCAGTGTCTCCTAGCTTCTCAAGGCTCCCTGAGGAGCAGAGACTTCAGACCAGCAGGTTATGCTTGTCCGTGTCCGTCGGCGTTCACGGCAGATATCTATTCGCTCGTTGTAACTTAAACCTCCTCTTCACAGGCACCGCGGGGCTGGGACTCTCTGCAGCCTCCTCCATAGCAGAGGTCAAGTTAGGTGTCCCGGCTCTCCAGCTCCTCCCGCGCAGAGGCCACTCCCACCCCAGAACAGAGCAGAGCGTTGGTTCCTCCCTTGGACTCCAAAGCTGAAGCCCATTGAGGAGAAGAAACTGGCAACAATTTCATTTTGCTTTCATTTAAAAAGTCCAATAAAGACCCAGGATATAAGAGAACCTGTGCTGTCATATCCTATAACTCAGAGGTGTCCCAAATTTCCTGGTCAAGGAGATTATGGGACTTCAGAGGAAAGGGATGAATGAACTGCAGTGCGTCTAAGGAGAGTCACCCAGAGAAAAACATTCTCTCAGGCTTTCACAGAAAGCAAAATGGCCAAGCATTGGCCATGACTCGTCCCGAAGGCTAACACTAACAACAGTTCTACA
>PVJA010008681.1:0-63572 GCA_004027025.1 Myocastor coypus
CATAGACAGTACTTTGTAGAACTGTTGTTAGTGTTAGCCTTCGGGACGAGTCATGGCCATTGCTTGGCCATTTTGCTTTCTGTGAAAGCCTGAGAGAATGTTTTTCTCTGGGTGACTCTCCTTAGACGCACTGCAGTTCATTCATCCCTTTCCTCTGAGGTCCCATAATCTCCTTGACCAGGAAATTTGGGACACCTCTAAGTTATAGGATATTACAGCACAGGTTCTCTTATATCCTGGGTCTTTATTGACCTTGAAGGACTAGGTCCAAAAACCATATTCTTGACAGGCTACAAGTTTGTATTTCCTTGAATTTCCAAATATCTGTGTCAAAATTGTGTAATTGCTTATATCACATTGTATGGAAAGTTATTAGAATATCAATGATGGTCAGAAAATATCATTTACAAGCTAAGTCAAAGATATTTGATACTCAGAAAGCCAGTGATGATAACCCCAGTACCTATGTTATAGAGTAATAGTATCACAAAGCTTTTCTGCTGGAGGGTTGAGAATGTAAGTTAACAGACCGACAATTGGAGAAAAAGAAGGGCTATAAGGATAGCCAATATTTTGGACCTAGCCCTTCAAGGTCAGTATGTTCTTTTAATTGAATTCTTTGTTTGCTGGAGTTGGGAAAGGGTCTTCCATCTTGAGGGCAAACTTACCCAAAGAATAATGATTAATGTAGTTAACTATTAATATAGCCACATATTCAGGGTAGTGCCTGGTCCTGACAGGAGAGCTTCTAATTCTTGTAAGGATTTGTAAACAGAAGTATTTTTAATCACTTGTATTTATTTGACCTGAAGCTATCAGTGCTCAGAGGGAACTGTCTTGTGCTATTGACATAGGATTTGGCATAGGTGAGCACTAGGACACAAACTCTCTGCCATTATGTGTGGCAGCTCTGCTGCTTGCCTCAGGAATGGAATCAGTGACCCAGACTTGCTGCTTTGGGGTGGAGAATAGGTTCTCCACCATGCTTGAGGACAGCAGCTTAGGCGGTAGCTGATGGAGCCTGCAGCCCTTGCGGCTAAGACAGCGCTCCTCCCGCTGCTCTGCTCACACTCAAGACGGAGCAGGTGTGTCTTCAGAGGGTTCTCCTCCATTTCCTACAGACAGTCCTCCTGATAAGTACGTGGCCTTTCCTTGACCATGATAATAAGGCCCCACTCCTGTACTGTGACCCTGTCCCTTTTACTGGGCTCAGTTTTGTCCTGCTCTTCAGTGCACACTGCTGCCTGTTCTCTTTTCCTTGAAAATAGACTATGACTTTGTTCAGATGTCTAGGACCATCAAGGAAAGCTGGCTGCGGTTCAGGGACTGAGGCCTAATTATTATTATGGGTCCACCTCATGCTGGTTGGCTCAGGCCTTGGGTAGGTCCCCCTGTTATGGTCCATGAAACATGAGCGGACATCTGCTCAGGGTTGGTTTCCTTTTTTACTTATAGGGCTGAGCTATGTCTTCATGAGGCCCTGATCTTGATCTCCATCATAAAGAAAACAAAGAACTTTCTATTGCTGTTCTTGGCCATGACTATGCCCATATATGATAGTGGCCACTGTTCCTTGGCATCGTAAATGACGTGAGTCTGAGGAGAACAGGCTGAGCAGGAAGTGCGGAAGTTGGAGAAAACCTGGGTCCTTGTGGGAGTCGTCGTGCTGCTGAGTTAATTGTGCTCTCCCGTAATATTTCTCTTGCAGTTGTTCCTCAGTGTGTGATCTATTTGGATTTTTTTCTTATCACTTGCAGCGAAAAGCTTTCTCACTGATAAAATACATCTCAGTAAGTTCCTTCCAAGGACTTTGCCTTTGGTGCTTTCTTTCTCCCTTGAGATCTTGCCTCAAGAGCATGACCCAAGGTAGTATCTCAGAGAAAGTTGCTGGGAGTAGGTTGTGTGTGTGGGAGCACCGAGAAGAGAGTGAGTTCGTATAAATCCATAGCTCTTCTAGTATCTTCACTTGTATTTCACACAATTTTTTTTTCTGAAACATCACGAAATATGGAAAGGAGGAGGAGGAGAGGGAGGAGGAGGAGGTGGAGGAGGAACAGGTGGAGGAGGAACAGGTGGAGGAGGTGGAGGAGGAGGAAAACGAAAGGAGGAAGAGGAAGAGGAAGAACAAGAGGAAGAAGAAGAAGAAGAAAAAGAAGAGGAAGGAGGAGGAGGAGGAGGAGGAGGAGGAGGAGGAAGAAGAGAGGAAGTCTCTCTCCTGAAATGGGTCCCAGAGCCTTTACTATCAGATGGTACATTGCAAAGCTGTCGGATCTAACACTGGTCCGTAAATGAAAATTGGGTGAAGAGAAAAGCATCAAGAAAGAAATAATAAGCCAGGCGTGGTGGTTCATGCCTGTAATCGCAGCACTCGGGAGGCTGAAGCAGGAGAATTGGTGCAAGTTCGAGACCAGCCTGGGCTACAAAAGTGAGCTCAAGGCCAGCCTCAACTGCATAGTGAGACCCTATCTCAAAAAAAAAAAAAAAAAAAAAAAAAAAAAAAAAAAAAAAAAAAAAAAAAAAAAGAAAGAAAGAAAGAAAGAAATAATATGCGAGGGGCCCGGTGGGATGGCTCAGTGGTCTAAAGCGCCTGCTTGGGAAAGCTTGGGCGGCTTCAGGGACCATGGTTCAATCCCCGGCACCACATGCTGCACCAGCCCTGCCCTCGGGGTGGGCTGAGCCAGCCATAAAAATGAGTGAATAAACAGAGGTTCTGAAACAAGAAAAAAAAAAAAAAAGAAATAATATGCGAGTCTCCATCTCACAGAAAAGGACACTAGTCAAGAGGTTAGGTGACTCCTATGCTTACATTTGGCAGTGAGGAGGGCGTAGCAGCATTCGTGGGGAGCAGGCAGAAGGCACTGAATTCTATGAGGACTTCAAGAAATTCTTTCAGGTGTTTCCATGCTCTGAACGTAATCCACAACGTGGATTAAAAAAAGAAAGAAATTATGGCAACGTTGGTCTTGTATTACTAATAGTCTTCATACTAATGAAGGAGACAAGTGAAAAGAACAACAGAAAGACAGATGTTATAACTTAATTTGTGGATGTAAGAAAGTACAAGGGACGTGCAGCAGGGAAATAAATAGAATTCTCCTATGTGGGCCTGGAAAATCTTTGTGGAGGACGTTGGAATTTAAGTAACTTGGAAAGAGACAGTATTGTGCATCAGAATCACAGAAAACCGAGTGGAAGATAAAGTGACGAGGCTCCACGGAACTGAAGGGGGCAGCTACTATTCTGAGTTGATCTTCAGGCAGTAAGCTCTGGCACCTGAATAGAGGCTGCCTAAGGGAAGCGTGCACAAGCCTAGAGGCTTGTGGCCCAGGGTACTGAGGAGAAAATCATGTCCCAGAATTGGAAGTAAAGTCAGATTTTGGCAAAGGGGTGTAAATACTGGATGTGACTTATAAGGCAAATCAATGAAAAATTTGTATTTGCTTTGAACTCTATAGAAATAGCAGCCATCATTTCTCGTATTCCTAATTTTATTCTCCTGAGTTACTTACTTTTGACGCATGAAGGTATCACAACATATGTTGGACATCTTTCTTAAAGTTATGAAAGCAGATTGGCCATAAGCTAGGATGTAAACAAAACTAGTTGAACTCTAGAACATACATAGTGAACAACTCTGATTTTCCTGTAATTATTACTGTGTCATAGCTTTTTTTTTCTTCTTTCTTTCAGGGATGCTATCGTGTCCCCAAGGGGACATTGAGCCATTTCCACAGGCAGTTTTGGTTGGGTAGGGGTATTGGTAGCAGAAGCCAGGAATCTTGCTAGAACTCCCATGAGGCATATAACGGTGTTTATCCCAAGCTTTTCAAGAAAAAAATTTTTGGTCTTAAATATCAGTACAGGTGAGGTTGAAAATCTCTGATTCCCAGAGCAACCTCTGTGCCTGGCCTGGTCCACAGTAAGTTCTGTCTACAAGATGGGCGGATTAACTAGAACTACTGATTATGCATTCATATGAAGTATTTATGTAAATGTAAATATGTATGAATAAAAATCCTTACACGTATACATACTCTTATCCTGATCACATAAATTGCACCACATGCATCACCCTTATTTCTTGTCAAATGTGTAGCGTCAGGATGAAGCTTCTCACTTATTCCAATCTTATCTTCTGTAATTATGCTCTCTTCTGGGTTGGCCATGGTCCCAGCGATAGGAATTTCATGTGAAATTCTCCAGTTGCTGCACCGACTTAGAAAAGATCTTGCGTGCTTTATCGCTGTTCGCGCCTGTTCCCACTCTATTTTGCTGGAAGACATTGGATCCTCTGTACTTTTCTAGCGTAATTACATGGTATGGGGTAGCAGGGCATTCAACAGTGACTTAGGAGGATGCGCTGCCTCCTCTGGCCCACCAAAGAGATGCTTTCAGCAATCAGATCCATGTCGATGCTCACTGAAAGAGGTGGCTGTGGCTGGAAGCCTTGGTGCCCATCCAGAAGATTACATATTCCCGAGCTTGGTCATGTGGGCTCAGAAAGTCCTATTCACTGCCATAAGCCACATGGGCTCTGGAAGTCCGACCTGATTCCAGTTCCTTATATCAGATTTCCAGCTGACACCTGTTGCTCTGCCTCCTGCTCCCAGCCCCTGTCATGCTCTTGAGTTTTTTAATTAAAAGGAAAGTTTTAAAATGATAGCCACTTAAGAGCTTTGCTCATTTTCCCAATTTCTGAATGCCTCTTTTTGTCCTAATTGCATTTGGTACAGATGCAAGAAGAGAGGGACATCGACTACCAGGGTTTGCTGTAGCAATATAAATTTTTTTTTTTTTAAAGAAAACTGCATGGAGTGGTACAGTCGTCTCACTCTCCGCATCATGAGAAACTAATGAGCTTCTAAGGACCCTGAAGTCTGCTTGTAGGGTGGACTGTACGTAGCGTTCCCAATTCTCCCAAATACACCAAGACATCCTAGCGTGAGTGAGCACTTTTAACTATATTGCTTAACCTACATCTTTACTTCCATTTGACCTCCTTGATTTGTTGGACACCATGGACTATCATTACAATTACTGGGTATAAAACCAAGTATATGTGACAGATGGGGCCAAGAATCACTTGGGACTAATTTCTACCTATGGCTGCAGACATGCTTTTCCTTGATAAATGCTGATAGTATCGGTTGGGATACATAATATTGTACACAATAATGAAACAAACCAAGAGTTGAAAAGTTCAGAGAAAGTTTCAGCCTCAGACATTGCTGTCACCAGACTGGTTTCTCTCCATATTTCTTCCTAGATTCACATTAAGCGTCATCTCTTTATTCTCAAGATATAAAACAATGCACAGCCTCTGACTCGGCATTGTTTGCCATGGTATTTCAACCTGACAATGGCACAATAGGGACGGGCATTCAGTAGAAATCATACTTTCACCTTTGAATTTTGATCTTTTATGGGGCTACTGAGATGCCAGATTATAATTTACTACAATATTGGACAGTGACAGGGGCAGCAAGCCGCGGGGAGGCAAGCACTCAGTGGACTGCAGTGGACTGTATCGCTGTGCAGTTCAGCAGGTTGGACAGGTGAAATGTATTGTTGACCTATAATGTTTTCAACCGAATGATTTGCTGGGATGTCATCCCATTAGAAGTTGAAAAGAATCTGTTTCCTCTCTGTTTCTTTTTATTTTTTAACTTTTAAAAATTATTTATTTATGTATTTGGTACAGGGTCTTGCTTTGTAGCTTGGACGCATAATGATCCTCTTGTTTCAGCCTCCCCAGTGCTGGGATTGCAGACGTGTGCCACTGTGCTTGGTTTTGGCGGCTGGCTTGGCACTCCAGGGGTTTCGGGCTAGCATGAAATTGAGCACTAGGATCGAATCCAGATCCTTGCCCTTGCCACGTAGGTGTTTAGACCTCTGAGCTATTGCTCCAGCCCTCCCTCTCTGTTTCTTTGTTCCTGTTTCTTTGTTTGGTCCCGCATACTCTACTCGTTCTTTAAGAATGGATCCTAAGGACTCTGGGTGTAACTCAAGAAGAAGGAAGTTTGCTCTGTACGCGTGAGGCTGTGGGTTTGGTCTTTAACAGTGAGGAAAAAAAGAATGTGAGCCATAGGGTGTCATCAAACTGTAGGCTTGACACTGAATGTTTAGGATGCTGTTTATCTTATGATATAAATGACTATATAGCTTTTTAAACGTTTAAAATAGACGTGCAGCCAATATAATTTTTATCATTAATCAAGTATGTTGGCATGCAAATGAATGTAGCAAAATGATGAACTATTATCATGCCAGAGTGACATATTTTGAATGCATACAGTTAGCGAAGCTCTCAGAACCCTACTTCGCACTCACCTGCTTGTAATGTGAGCAGGCCCCTCCCAGGAGCTCTCAGCATCAAACATACTGAAAGAAGTGTCTATAACCTAGGGACCTTACTATGTGCTTTCTCCTTGCCTATACTTCTTTAATCCTCCCAAATAAAATATCCGGGATTCTTGGATATCAATGTCAAGATAAGAATGAACTGCTGCGCTTGCCTTTGCAAGCTTTTCTGTTTCATTGCTGGTATCTTCGGCAGTTGTTGCGGGAAATCTTGCCAAAAAGCCAGGCATGGTAATTGGTAATGCTGCAGACATAATGGACCTCTTTGCAGATGAAGTTGCAACTTACTTCTCACATCCGCTCTAAGAAATGCAAAGCTTTGCACTGCCTGTTTACTTAGCTGGATTTCCACTTTCGTATTCATTATATCAAATCTGAATTGGTGACAATACCTAAAATTACACGCCGCTGACAAAGTGCCATAGTTTCACAAGCTGTATTTTCACATCGTTTGCTACTATCTTCCCAGAAACAAGACAGATGACATCAATCCAGCTGATGATAAAATTCTGAGGCTCTCGCTGCCTCAGAAATGTCTCCTGAATTAATTCATTTCTCCCCACTTCTTTTCTGCCATAGTTCTGGCCTTTCCAGCTTTGACTTCTGGTGGCACTGCTGTGGCAATGGGAGATGATCTGCGTGCTCACTATACGTCAAGCTCCCTTTGGGTCCCTTATGCATGTAATCACATTTAATTCTAATAACATCTTTTTCATTGTTTATTTATTTGGTACGGGGCCTAGCTATGTAGCTCAGACTCATAGTGATCTTGTCTCAGCCTTCCCAGTGCTGGGATTACAGGTGTGCACGAACATTCCTGGTTTTGGTGGCCCACTTGGCACGGGGTAGGCACAGCATACAGCATTGGGGATTGAAACCCGGGTCCTTGGCTCCAACCCCTAATAACATCTTTTTAAAAATGCATTTAGTACAGGGCATACAGGGCCTTGTTCCACTCCTGTTTTCAGCCTCCCAAGCTCTGGGATTACAGGTGCATGCCACCATGCCTAGTGTTAATCGCCATCTCAGTGTGCCTTGGTGGCAGGACCAGCAAAGTACACCAGGGATTGGACCCCTGTCTCTGTGTCTGTCTACGCAGGTGCTTTAATCTCCTGAGCTATCTGGCCGGTCCCCGGATAACATCTTTTGATAAGAAATCTTTTCATATCTAGTTTTAGATATAATACCCAAAGAACCAAGAGGCCAGTCTCTGTCTCCACTGTGGACAGAGGTAGGGTGCCAGCCCAGGCAGTCATCAGACTGGTACCACCCCACTTGCACCGCTTAGGCATTATTTGAGAGTCCTCACACTGGTTTTGCTGCTTCTGCTCTTGACCTTCTAAGAAATTTCTCTACCCTATAACTTGTAAACTCATTCTGTATACAACACACGATTACTTGGTGTAGCTTTTGTGCTGTATTTTACATCTCTGGACTTGTCATATGCCACTGTGACATTGCACCCTTTTGCTCTATTTCTCCCTATTTCTTTTCCTTCCTGAATTCAGAGAGTAGATTATAGGTGCTCGTGAAACAGTGAAGAAGCTAGCGATGAAGGTGATGTACAGGGTGATCTGCTTGACTGTAGTCATTATTTAATTATGTATGTATATCAAGACAAGCTGTATACATCAAACATATATAATAAATTTTTTTGTTCTGGTCCTATCATATTTTGCTAGAAATTTCCACTGGCTTTTCCCTGCTTTAGGTATAAATTTCAGCTTCCTTATATTAATCTTTAAGCCAAAATTCCTTGTTCCTTACTCCCCCCACAAGACCGCATGGTCTGGCCTCGCCCTCCTCAGCCTCACCTTGTACGTGGTTACTCTAACGCCGCGTGTGCCATGCTGACAGCAACCTCGTTGCACTGAAGCTCATGGGATGCCCTGCTCTCCCACGGGGTCCTCAGGAATGCAGTTGCTGACCTGGGTTGCTCAGCCCAGCCTCCTTGTATTCTGAATTTCAGGTTACACTGATGGTGGCTTTCTCTTCGTTTCGGACACAATTGGCCCTTCTCTGTCTGCTTGATCCATACCTCGTCATCTCTTCCTTTCCATCTTCTTTGTGTACCTTTTTTGCCGGGTTCCTTAGGACACACCATTCTTTTCTCAACTCATCAACTCTGCTGCAGTTAAGAGAACTTATGGTGGAAGTATTTCATTTCTCCCTCATACTTGAAAGAGAGTTTTGCTAGGTATAGCAGTCTGGACTGGAATTTGTTTTCATGGAGGACTTGAAGCACTCTGCTCCATACTCTTCTTGACTTCATGGTTTGTGAAGAGAAATCTGCCATTATTCTGATGGGTTTTCCTTTAAATGCTGTTTCTTTTCTCTAGCAGCTTTTAGTATATTATTCTTCTTCTGGATTTCTGGGATCTTGCTTTTACCACATTCTGTAGAGATTTATTAGAATATCAATGATTTATGGAAAATATCAATTCCAAGTTAATTCTAAGGTATTTGATATTCAGAAAGACAGTGATAGTAAGCTGAAATACCTATGTTTTAGAATAATAGTATCACTAGGATTTTCTTCTGGAGGGCTAAGAATACAAGTTTATAGACCAAAAATTAGAAAAATAAGAAAAGGGCTATAAGGATAGCCAATATTTTGGCCCTAGCCTTTCAAAGTCAGTGAGGAGTCCGGACAGAGCCAAACCTATGCTGTAATATCCTATAACTCAGTGGTTTCCCAAGTTTTCTGTTCAAGGTGATTAAGGGACTGCAGAGGAATGGGATTGAAGGTAAATGTGTGCCTAAGAAGAGTCACCTGGAGAGAAATCATTCTCTCAGGCTTTCGTAGAGAGCAAACTGGCCAAACAATAGCCATGACTCATTCAGGTAGCTGACACTGACAACAATTCTACAAAGCACTGTACGTGGTTCCAAAGTAAATCCTGAGGGAATTTGACTGACCTTGAGAGGTACAAAAATATATGTTTTATTATATAGGTCTTGCTTTAACTTGCCCTTGACCACCCAGCAGAAAAGCTTACACATGGAGCACAAAACTTAAGGGTAGTTTGTTATGCTGAGCTGTAAAAGTCACAAATCAACAGCTTCCAACATTACCACTTTTGCCAGTAGCACACTGCAATTATGGAACATTTGACTATGTATACAGCTACCTTCTCTCAGATCAAAGAGAAGAAATCCACTCGAAAATTTATCATGTCTACACCCTGTACCTTGTATGACTATAGCGACGACAATGATATGTATTGTATCAACTATTGAGAATGTTCTACTAACATGTTTTGAAACTGTCACATTGTGTTTTCTTGATAAAAGTAATAATAAATAAATAAACAAACAAACAAATGAGAACTTATGAGTTAAACTAAATGCTGCTAGAGCTAGATTGGTGAGAGGAGCTTTAGGAGGCTTAGATTCAATAGCCTGCAACATTACAAGCTTCACTGGTGGCCCACTGCAATTGCAGAACATTTGACTGTATATGTATCTGCTTCCTCTTAGTCCAAAGAGAAGTGTATTCTTTTCCTTTTTTTTTTCTAAGCAACATCAATAGGGAGGTGGGTCATGCCCACACACTGTACTCTGTAGAACGATTGTGAGGACAATATGCAATATGTCAAATTTCAAAGAAAAGAAAGGGGAAAAGAAAAAAAAAGGAATGTTGATTTAGAAGGGTTAATGTTTAATTGTTTGATCAATCTTATATACCTATATGTATTAATCTAAACTGATCTGATGATGAAAATATGTAATATAGCACGTGTTAAATTTCAACAATAAAAACATGTAAATAAATAAATAAATAATAAAATGATGAATAAGTGGGGGGGGGGGAAGTAAAGCCAGATTAGTATGCTGAGCTGTAAAAGGCTCAAGACAACAGCTTCTGACACTGCCAGTTCTGCTGATAACCCATTGATATCATGGGCTGTTGGACTATGTATACAACTACTTTCACTTAGCTCAATGAGAAGAAATATTTGTACAAATAATGTTTGGTAAGTTATCATGTCTGCATCTTGTACTCTGATCAACTACTATGAAGACATCAATATACATTCTATTAATTATATTGGCTGTCCCTCTAATGTGTTTTGAAAGTGTCTCATTGTTATTTCTTATCAAAAGTAATAAAAATTATTTTTAAAAAGAAGAAGAAGAAGAAAAAAAAACCTAAATGCTGCTATGGGCTGCTGTCAAATTTCATTCTCAAAATCCCTCCTGGCTTTCAGAAGCTTAGACCCAACGGACAGTGTCTCTTCAGGAAATGTGCTCAAGAAGTAGATGTTTGAGTCCAGGCTCCTCTCTTGTAAACTGCAAACTGCTCTTATATTTCCACAGTAAATGACTTTTCTACCCACTGTGTCATATTTACTGGAAATCTCAAGATCACTGTTAGCCTTTCCCTTTTGCTTACCATATTTTTGATTTCTTTAAAACAATCTCTAGGGCTGTGGAGATAGCTCAGCCATCTAAATGCCTGTCTACCAAGTGCAAGGACTTGAGTTTGATCCCCAGTACTCCGTGCTGTGCTGAACCTGCCCCTGGCACACCAAGTCAGCCATCAAGATGGAGTGTAGTGGTGCACACCTATAATCCCATGCTGGGGAGGCTAAGCCAGGAAGATCACTATGAGTCTGAGCTGCATAGTGAGACCCTGTACTAAATATATGCCATTAAAATCAATTCCTAAGGCGTTTATTGGATAAGCCCCATCGTTACCCTTCCTGTTATATGTTCAGACATACACCATCTTTGATCTGAAGACTACAATCAAATGGTTTGCCCCTTGGTTCATTCTCCATACTTTCTCTACCAGGAAGAGTCAAATCAAAGGGCTTAATTTAGTGCGACAATGTATCTGACAGACAGACAGGAGCAGCCTGCTAAAGCAGAGGTGGTCTTCATGTATCATCAGTGATTTGGTGATGCGAAGTTGAACCTGGTCTTGGCTCCTGCTCAGAGCTGTCACTTCTATTTTTATGGTGATAACAGTAAAAAAGCAACAGTGGCAGCAGTTGTGGCCACCATTCCAACAACGACACCCAGCGTTACAGCACTCAGTAAATTTGGTACAATTTGAAATTTACAAATAGTTCACACATTCACTTGAAAGTGACCTTTGGGGAGTAATGGGTTTAAAAGAAACCTGATTGGGCTGGGGAGATAACTCCGAGACACAAGTGCCTGTTGGGCAAGTGCAAGGTCGTGAGTTCAAACCCTGGTCCCACAAAAACAAAAACAAAAACAAAAAAATAAAAGAAACCTGATTTTCCCTAACAGGGCTCAGCTTCCTTTGGCAATCCGTGGTATCCAGCATCGATAGCATAATAAACCTAGTGTACTTTCCTCACTGGTGGAGGAATGGTTAAAAAACCAAGAGGACTTTCAATCTTAAAAGCTTACATAACAGTGGAACAAAACTTTAGACGTTCATTGGCTCGGGAGGTTGTGTCGTGAGACCTTGTACTAAATACATAAAGTAAAAGTCAATCTCTAAAGTGTTTATGGGATAAGCCTCATCTTTTTCATCCCTCTTGTCTTTGACCTGGTGCAGACATACGCTGGCTCTCATCTGAAGATGGCCAGAGCTATCAGGCGGTGTGCCCCTTGGTCCATCCACCTGAAGTGAGATGGTTTGTTGACCTTTTCAACCTGGTGGTTGCTGTCCCGATGCGAGCTGTTCCCACGCTTGCCTCTTCAGCCTCCAGCCTTCTGTCTGTTCTTGCACTGCTCTAACACTTTGCCAGACAAATTTTCATCTTCCTCCTCATCCTCTTTGCCCCGTCCCTCTCCTCTATCTTTCTTCTCCTTCTTTCCCCGCACCACCAGCTCATGTTAGCCAAAGTGGGTTGAAGTTCTTTCCACACACGGAACCCCAATGGATGCAGAACTAATTTCTTGAAAATCCTTTGCTTCAGAAATGGGAGAACTGTGCTCTATCAATAACTTGCCCCAGGTCGTAGAATGAGTGAAGGACACAACATTAGCCCAAAAGGATACTTCTTCACTTATAGTCTAGCGTTCTTTATAACTTAGTGGCTCAGGAAGACTCTCCTTGAGCACCGAATCTTGCGTTGAACAATAGCTTTCACCGTTTTGTGTTCTGTATGATTTTGAAAAAGTTACTGAATCTCTTTCTAAGTTTTCTCACTTATAAGATGCGAATAATAAGAACACATATAGGATTGTGGTTTAGATGACATTGCTTAATTTTACATACATAATACATGCATTTGTGCGTAAAAAGAAGTAAAGTTTACTAACTATTACTGTTTCTGCTGTACCAACTGGCCTCGCAGGAATACTGTAGTTATTTTAAATAGCTTGTAATTTTCAGGGGTGATAAAGAATAATGTAATTGTGTTATTTTCGTTTTTTCTCTTAGGCAAATGCATCTAATTCAAATATGCAAAGTGCCTCTTCAGCAGTTCACCAGGAAGACTGTTTGGTAGTGGATAGTTTATTCTCTTTCCCTTTTAGTCTGAAAAATAATCATTTAAAAAGATGTTATTTTCTTCTTTTTTTCTGACCAATGAAAAGAACATCAAAGCACAGTGTGTTTGACAAGGGGACCAGTTGGTTCCATTCAGAGTCACGTCATGAATTGTTCATCTTTGGCAGAGGGAACAATTCATTACACTTTGTTTATGTAGCACCTCCGGAGGGCCCATTTCTAAGTGGTTTGTAGAAGTCTTGTTCTCACTGGAACGCACGTGGCCTTCAGGGTTCCCAGGGGCTGGAGCTCATGTGTGCAAATAAAATAAACTCACCATGAAGGCCAGTAATTTAGATTAATAAAGAGCTATGTTTATAAAACTGTGGAAAAAAAATCCTACCCAGAAAGTCAAATCCAATTTTCTCAGGCTACTCGACTATTTCTAAACAAGACTTGGTGAAGAATGTCTTGTGTGTGAGTATACAAAATAAGGAGGAAGTCTCTTCATAGTCTTGAGATCTTGGATACTATTTTAGTGATGCATTTCTTCCCCGCTCAAGGGGGCCCCTCAAAGGTGAAAGTAGCTTAAATGTATAAGATTCTGAATTAAGAGAAGCTGGATTTATCTGTTTGTCTATCATCCACGCATCCATCCATCCTTGCATCTTTTACACAGCCATGTACTTATTTTATAACAAAAAAATCTCTAATACACATGATGGTTAACAATAGAAGGCTGGAAAGCCTGTGGTCTCCTCACGGTCTCTGGGTGCCTCCCCAGAGATCACACAGGGTCAGGGCCCTCACCCACTGCCAACCCCAGTCCCTCTGGGACATCCTGACTTTCTTCCCCTTTTCTTCCAAACTTTTGATGAGTAGGATCAGAAAGGAAAACCACAACATCAGCCTAAATAGCTGAGGAAAGACTAGGGGGCCAGAAGGGCCCTGGGAGTCTGTGGCTGTGAGAAGATATCACTTTCTACCAGGGCCGTGGGCAAAGACCATGTATCTCCCCTCAGGCTGCCTTCCCGCTGGTGTTTCCTGACCAGGCGTGGGTCAGCTTTGCTGTCCTCATGGACACCCTCACTTGCCATTAGTGGAGCTGTGGGCTCTGACACATCTTTGCAAACTCTTCCTAGAAACTGTATTTTCACTTGTTGAGCTCCTACGCTGGCTTTCATTGTTCTCATTCTTTTCTGGATGCTTCCTTCACTTGAGTTGAATTAACATCTCCAACTCTGTGATCCCAAATCTGCCCCCTGGATACCCCCACCGTGCTCCTGAAGTTGACCTCCCTACTGAAGCTCTCCACTCTGTAATTTCCTATTTCAGGTAATAGCACCCCTATCTACTTAGTATCTCTGCTTGTCAAAATTAATGAATGGAGTGAGGTTGTTACCTACAAGTTTTAGAAATTCTTGTTTCTAATATGAGGTAATGTGCTACGTATTAGTGTCCAAAATTCCTCATTTTTATGAAGCTTCCAGGCCGTTTTGACCTAAGTTGTGTGTGTGTGTGTGTGTGTGTGTGTGTGTATGTGTGTAGGGCCCAGAGCAGCAATGAGAATGTTTTAATACCTGCAGGTGGTCCTGTAAACAATCAGCATAGAAGAGAGAAGTGCAGAACTCAGGAGGTGGGGTGCTTAGTGAGCTAGGATGCTGCCCTGTCCCTTCTCCCACGTTACCTGAATGTGCTGCTGCTGTCAGTCCTTCCTCATGCTTAGGGGACTCTTCCTACTGTTCTGTCCCTACTCAAATCTTGTCACCTCTCAGGCCTTCAGATTATAGCTCCACTACTACGTATTTGAAAGCTTTCTCAGTGCTGTAGGTCCGAGAGATCAGACTATTCTCGGTGTATTTTGTTTCCTACCATAACTCTGCCTTCTTCTCCCCTCAGGGTCGCATGTTTTCCATGCACCTGTCACCCTTTCAGAGTGTGAGAGGTCGGTGCTTTCTAATTTCTCCCTGTGGCCTGCCTGGCTCCGGCACCAGATGCCAGGTTCACCCTGTGGCACACTGTTGTGGGAATTTGTATAGAGCACCAAGTGTTATGCACAGATTTGCCAGCACTCTTCCTCCGTCAGTCACCTGTGACTTGTGAGATGCTGTTGCCGGTAATTAGTGATAGGGTAGAGGGGCCAGCTATACCTGGACTAAAGAGAGTGGCTCCATCAGGGACTGCAATGTGATTTTGTCATTGGTTTCCATAAGGCCATTTGTAATTCAGTGCTTAATACAGAGCTCAGTAAATGTCCCTTGAATAAATCACTTAGGGATGAAGGTATGGTCAAACAAGAAATACTTCTCCCTCATTTCAGACATACTTTTAAAATGCTACATGTTAGATATTATTTCTCTGAAAGAGAAGACTAGGAAAGCTCAGGAGCACATTTTAAAGGTATATACTTTAGGCTGGGTACTCCTAAATATTCTTATAGAACATTGCTTTACTATTGTGTTGGTGGTAGGAAGTATAGCAAAGGCTTTTGGGTTAAGGCTATCACTGAAGTCTATAGCACTCCTGAAAGTCATTTTAGTAATATGTAGCAGAGCTAGGGGTTCAACTTGTCTTAATCCAATGGCAGGTTTTCCAAGGCCCAGTCTATAAAAATCTGAATTCTTCATTGAAAGCTGAAATGAATTCGGCTTAAGATTTAATGTATCTGGTTAAAGATTCTATCATGACTGACATTTGAGTGTCATTCAGTGATGTTTTTATTAAAACCCCAAACCTTTTGTCATGGCGAATGAAGCCTCAAACCTGTTATGTATACATTTGTTGTTTGTATATTTTGCATATTTGAAGGAACGAGTTCTCCAAGGAATGAAGCAGACTCGTCAGCTCCCTTGGGTGAGAGTGTGTGCCTCTCTGAACAGCGCTGATCCGTTAATATCTATGGGATGTCAGCTCTCTCCACAGGCTCTGCTTGTCTCTGGCCTCCATCAATAAAGCCCTTTAGGCAAATCTGTACATTTGGGGGCCTGCCGGTGAGGCACGTGCCATGAAGCACCCCTTTCCCAATAATCAAACTCTTGTCAGCTGTGTTGAATGAGACCCTTTCTCTGGAGACCAGTATATGTTTGTTTGTTGGCATGGTCCTAATGACTCAAAGGAAAATGCCGGAAACCAGTCTTGCACTCTTCCCTGAAAAGAACATTGGCCCTTTGTTCCGGCAATGCATTTACAGAACGGCTTCTGAGCAAGTCATTGGAATTCCTCATGTTTTATATGTCTTTGTGAGCTCTTGGCATTGAAGAAACCAGGTTTTTATTTTGCCTTTTGCTTTCCAATGAATCCAACATTGTATTGAACACATTCTTGCTCAATTTTGATAAAACCAACAACTCACAATGCCAACTTGGGTGGAAAAAGCAGAAACACGAGTAAAATTTGATAGTGTTGTAGGCTGTTTGGCATTGGAAGGTTAAGAATGTGGATACTGTGGCCAGGGTCCCATTCTCACTGCTGTTATCCTATGTTCTCTTTGTTCACGAATAGTATCACATTTGTTATATGAACCGCAATGCTGTTGGGACGTGCAGCATTTAGAATATTGTCTGCGCGCCTATACACAGTGCACCTTTTGAATTTCTTCACCAGAGAGGCTAGCTGACTTAGGAAGAAAGACCAAGGGATAGCTAGGTGCTTACAGATTGGCGGCCAATGTGCTGAGGCCATCAATCTGCTGTCCTTGCAGTTGGTGTTTGTGACAAGAAGAACATGCTTCACACTTCTAACCCTCACTTTCTTCCTTGTACAAGATGAGAGTTGTAGATCTATTTATACTATGTGATAGGGATTAGATAAGGCAACGCGAATTGCCCAGTAGGGTGGTACCCAAGGGGCTGAGCAAGCATCCTCCTCCCACTTCCCTCCGCCGCTGCTGTGTCTTCTTTGAGCCACAATCGCTCAGCCTGCCAAAGAATACAATATTCAGGTTGTACTGGTTTGTGAAGGCAGCCATTACAAAGCACCGTCAGTGGGTGGGTTTGGAAAACAGACATTTATTTTCTTATAGCCCTGCAGGCTAGATATCTAAGACTGGGCCTTGGCAGGCTTCTAAGTTGCCCCTCCTTAGCTTGCAGATGGCTTTATCTCTGCGTCTTCACCCTTCTGTGTCCAAATCCTCATCTCTTCTTAGAAGGATGTTAGTTATATTGGATTAAGGCCAGGGCTAATGATTCATCTTAACCTCTTTAAAGCCATTATCTCTAAAGGTAGTTGCAAGAATGCAACTGGGAAAAAGACTCTGATATATACATTTTTGGGAGGAGGGGCACAATTCAGCCCACAAGATGGATGGAATCTATTTGGCACCAGTGAGACATGTGGAGGATTCTGCATCTCAAAGTACATTTCACTGTCGTTCTTCCATCTCCGAATTCTCAGAGCGAGCGGTGTGTGAGTGGCACTGGGTTTTCTGCCCCGGCATTTGTGAGGCTCAGGCTTCATCATGCACCAGCTAATTAGGTTGAACCTCCTTTGTAGCCACAAGGCTTCTGTCACTGCTTCACTCTGAATTCCCGATCGTCATGGTGGGTCCATGAAAAACAGGTGGGTTTTTCTCACCACCGCATCCAAGGGAATGGACAGCAGCTGCAAAAGGAACATAGCAATCCAGTGACATGCAATCCTACGGCTCAAGGAGCTGTTGACCAGCTAACGCCACACTGGGCACAGAGTAGGTCTGCTGTAAATGCTAATCTAATGAGCCAGATGTTTTGAAAGCATTATTTTGGGGAGGGAATGGACTTGAATGAGCTGTACAGCCGGGAGTGATAGTAATTCTTCATGGGCTGGGGGCATCCGCTGCTTCGCCCACGAATCTGTCCCTAAACCCCAGGCTGGGGCTGTGTGTGCGTTTCTGGATGCCAGAGGCGGCTTTGCAAAGAGAAGCAAACAACACCATCTATTCATGAGGTCGCGAGCTCGGCCTGCCAGGGCCCACGAGGGAGTTGGACTCAGAGAGCTATTGAAAGTAAGCCACAAAGACACGTTTTCTCCCCTGCTGCCTGGACTGAGGACAGGGCACAAGAAGGGGGTGTTTGTATCAGCCGGCAGCCGGCAAATTCTGTCAAAGCAGCTGAAGGAGAGAAGTCGTCAAAATGCCCAGAAAAACAAGCAGAGGGGCTCAGGCTCTGATAGAAGATAAGGAGCCCGCGAGACACAGTGGGCCTTCTCTGGTGCTGGCAGCCACTCTCTGGTCATGGCCCGGCCTGCGGGCAGCGAGGATGGGAGTCTTTTTTTCTTCTTTTTCTTTTTTCCTTAAAGAAAGAATTTATGTCGGAGGAAAGAGAGCGGAGCGTGTGTGGTATGAATAGTGACTGCCAAATGAAAATCTCTGGTGCTAAAACAGAGGCTGGAATGCAATTGGCCCTTTGTCCTTGTGGGGGAGACGATGGGAGGGAGGACTGACCCTCTTCTTGGTACCATTTGGGCTAAGCTCCTGTGGCCTCCTTGCTGTACCCCTGAGGTTCCTGCTCCTGATCTCCCCTCCCCCTCATCAGGTATTGAGACTGAGCTCAGGGCCTTTGTACTGAGCTACTTGCCAATACTCTTTGTTTCTGTTTTGAGAAAGAGTCTTGTTAAACCGTCCAGGCTGAGTGATAACTTGTCACCCTCCTGCCTCAGCCTCCAGAGTGCTGGGAATGCAGGCATGTGCCACCACAACTGGCTTGTGGCTGTTACAAGTGGAGGTCAAAGTGGCTTTCCGTGCATCACGTCCTGTCTCACGGGCACCCTCTCCTGGTCCCACTGGGGCTCCCTTCTCACCCTCTGTCCTGGAGGCAATGTCTTCTGCTCTCCTCTGCCAGGTCCAAAGGGCAGTTCAAACTGAATGCAGCCCAGAGTTTGGTATTTTTACCGCCCTCCATAAGTGCAACGGAGGCATCTGCTGAGTTTTCGCTATGGAGAGCGGCGAGGGAAGCCATCCATATTAATGAAAAGGGCCTGCAGGAGCTAGGGATTTAGCATCAGGCTGCGCATCCATGTGCAGTTGGCACAGGAAGCACTGGGGAAGGCTGGCTGTGGAGAGAAAGGAAGAGCTTCTCCTCCAGAGGCTCAGAGGAAATGATGACCCATCCCCTTGTGGGGTCTTTGGGCTGATGATCCTGATGTGGATGCAATCTGTGGGTGCAGAGATGGTGTCATTCACACCAGCTGGATCCCACTGTTTTTGGCAGGAGTTTAAGTTTTCTTTCTACCTGCACCCTCGTCTTCTTCTGCTTCTTCTGGCCCCTTCCGTGCCTCCTTCCTTTCTTTAAAAGCCAAGGCCATGCAATGATATCCTGGCTGGTCTCTGACTCTTAGGCTCAAGGCATTCCCTTGTAGCCACCAAGGTAGCTGAGACAACAGGCATGTACTGCTCAGAGCTGCAAACACTCAGCTGGATGCCTGTGTGTGCTCATCAACACCAGCAAGGGCGGAGCTGCACAGGACTGGGTGGCTTCTGGTAAACGGAGGCTGGCTGAGCTCACAAGAGTTCTGCTTCGGGTCTTCAAAGGCGAAAGCTGTCAGAGTGTGCTTTGGGTGTCAGCGCTGGCCTAGGAGAGGTCCACCTAGGCTGGCTTGCAACCCATAAAGAGTTTCTTCTTTACAAAACTTTTTTTATTCTCAAAAGGAGGATAAAGTCATTATAGCGATATCATTACAGAATGTACATTTACAGAGTCTCCTTCAATGCCAGCAGGCAGAAGACGCGAGGGAGGGCGGTTCAGGGCGAGAGCTAGCTGCTGTAGGCAAGGGGACTTGCAGGGAGCTTGGGCGGCAGATCACACTCTCTATGGTCAGAGCCTGAGCACGCACTGAGCGGCGGTGCTTTCAGAAGAGCCTGCAGCTTGGTCCGTGATGAAGAGACCAGAATGTTCGCTCTGTCCCTTTAAGCCCTTTGCCTAAGCCACGCCTAACACTTCTCTCAGTCTAGTGTTATTTAGTATAGCCAAAGCTCTTACTTCATTTTTTTTCTAATGAGTATTTTAAATCAAAATACTAAGTACATTTGGCTGAAACAATAAGTATGTTTGGCTAAAAATAGTGAAGACATGGTTATTTTTTTCCCCGGTAGAGTGAAGTTCTATAAAAGTTTTCATAAATCTCCTCCCCATAGTTTTAGGTATATATAAATGTACAAATGCCTTTTTCATGTAAGTCATAACTTAAGTGATCATCTAACTCTTGTGATTCATTTAATAAGATAACACAGGGCCTTTGCTTTTAGAAGGTACAAATCTGCTTCATTCTTTTCCATAGCTGCAGAGCTTTCTGTAATGTTTAGTCGACCTTCTTTTGTTTTCAGTGATATATTATTACAATTTGCATCAGCAAACATCATTACACATATTTCTTTGCACAAAGATCTCTGTGGAATATTTCAGAAAATGGAATTCCTGGTTAAATGGTATGTTATGCGCATTACCATTTTTAAGAGTTATTACCAAATTATACTCCACAGAGGGTGTGACAGTCCCTCTAACACTGAATAGCTATTTTCCTACCCTCCTGTCAACACTGGGTATTATCAATATTTCTGTAATTATTTCTATGGTGGCTTTGAACCTGGGCCTCCTGCATGCTATGTGCGCATTCTACTATCAAATAGTACTCCTTTACACAGACTTTATACTTTTGTTACAAGCACAAACTGGCATCTCATTATTTTAATGTCTTTAACTTTATACTTTTGTTACAAGCACAAACTGGCATCTCATTATTTTAATGTCTTTAAATACATTTCTTTAAACGTAAAGAAAGCACAGTATTGCTATACGTGGGTTCATGGTCTCCGGGCTTGCTTCTCTGAAGTGCCTGCGTCTATCCTTGGTTTCTGTTGTATTTTATATCCTGTTTCTGTTGGTTTTTGACCACATGTTTGTGGCAGGCAGGCTTACCTGAGTGTCCAGTGATCTTCAAATCCTGGTAGTCACCACCTTGAGTCACTCCTGCTGTCAAGTATAGGAGGAACTAACCGACTTGCAAAACTTCAGCACCGCAGAAGTGGTGGGGTCTTACTGGGTTTTGTGTCTTCGGTAGTTTTTCTTCCATGCCAATGTATTCTCTTAGTTCTTTCTCTACTGCAGCCTAACTGTCATGTCAAGCAGTCCAGGTTTTCCTGAAGGACAGATCGTGAGCAGAAAGCAACCCTGGAGGAAAAGTCAAGTGCTCCAGCTAATGACTGGTGGAGATGCCAGCTTAGGCATTGGTCTGGGACAGTGACTCCCTGCTCGGTCAAGCTTAGTGAGGACTGCAGTCGAGCCAGCTGCTAGACTGGAAAGACTAGAAAGATTAGCAAAAGAAGAGTGAGGCTCTTTTTTAGTATTGATAGTTACAATTTCTGTGTAGTGTAATACCATACATGGAGCCCAGAAAAGTATCAGGTGCGAAGGCGATCTGCATTCAATCTCTGATTCTGATTGTTACAGCCCAGGGGGTTTAGGCAAGTCAGCTAATTAAACCTCACTTCCTTATATTGGGAGGATTAATGGGCGAATACTTAGCACGACTCACGTATGCCATTGAAGAACAAATCAAGTGCATCTTGCCAGGACAAAGCCCAACCTTCTTAGAGTTATCTGTATTCTCAGGATGGGGATGGTGAGACTTTGTAGCCCGACTGAAATGGAAATGTTATTGTAAGTGATATGTTAATTTCCCAAGCAATGGTATCTAAATTGAAAGGCTCAACACCATCCTTTTTATGTTTATTACTTTATATAATCTTTCTTGAGACTTTTCTAAATATGTATCTTCATGTAACAAATGAGAAAAAAATGAGTCTCAAAAGACTGAAAGACCTGCCCAGGATATGAGCACGGAACAACTCGGTCAGTATTTGAGCCTCGTTCTATTCAACTCCAAGTCCCATGTTTTCTCTTATTCCCTGCGTTGTTCCATCCAATTAAGGCAAATTCCATCCTTGCAACATATTAACTTATAATTGGTAAAGGTAATTTCTAAGGTCATTGTCCTCCAGCTCTTTCATTTTAAGTTGTGCACAGCTTTTCCCTTGTAACACAGAATCTCGCTGTGTTCACCACTTTGAGGTTGAGCAAATCGGGCAGAAGTTGGAACGATTGAACTTCAGCATTCACAGGTCTAGAATAGCTAGTTAGCCATTTCTTCCCATCCCTTCCGCTGAGCACTCTTTGGAAAAGAAAGGCGAGCCACTTGATCCTGCCTCTTCCTCTTTGATTCTCATTGCATTCTTGCTGGATTAGGGGTGTCCAGTTTCCTTGGGAGGAGGACAGACGTCCATGTAAGTGAGGAAAGTATAAGCCCCTTCAGTAAACTCCTCAATGGGAGTTTTTATGGAATATATTTTCACCTCATTGAGCTTTTTATTTCACCAAGGTTCTTTCATCCATGCAGGTAGGTAAAGAAAATGGGAAAATGATGGCAGAGAAAAGAAGAGCTTTGCTGGTTTGAAAAGAAAGAGAAAGCCCAAAGCATCTGTCCCCGCATTTGCTTATTATAAGGTCTAACAAGCCATCAGACCGGCAACAAAAGCACAAAAAATTGTATCATTGATTAGCACTGTGGGGTATAATACAGCCCATTTATTAAGAGAGCGAAGCGATTTATTTAGCCATTCATTCCATCATTCATCACCGTTGATTTATTCACTCTGTTGTTCGAGCGTCTACATTTGAAGTCCTGTCTTGCCAATGAGTGGAACCTGTATTTGATAGGTTAATCAGAAAGAGTTTAAAAATGGAGGTCGCTGAACAAAAGTATTCACGTATATTGCGTGTTTTCAGAACATAAATTTTAAGCCTGTGTAGTCCTTTGCCCATCTTCTGACACAAGAATAAGATTATCAATGTGCTGATCTTCCCATTTCTTGCAAAAACAGAACAGCAACCGAAATAACAGCAGTGCACACTCATTATGCCTCACCCATATTTCCAGTTCTACTTTCTTTAAAATGGAGCAGGAGCTTAAAGACACTCTTGGGAAACCATTTGATTTCAGGCTCTTAACTTTAACAATTTTTCTCCTACTACTTTCATGACTATTTTGTCCACAATTAATAAAGAATTTTTGTGACCAATGTGCCTTTGTCACAAATGTGACCAAGAGATAGAATTTGATATTTTATTTAACTCTAATTTTTAAAAACTATTCATAGACATTGCTAGTGGAAACTGAAAGAAGGCCTCTGGGTTTGACAAGTTCATCAATCTAAGCTAGATGAGAAATTTTAGTTTTTGAGGGGTCATTCTGGGCATTAGAAATGAAAATTTCAGCTCTATAAAGTATCGACTAAACACAGCTTAATTGAATTTAGGGTCAGGACAAGGCTTTAAGCTAAAAAGCTAAGTGGATATTAAGAAAGTACTCAGAGTGTGAAGATCCTAAAAGAAAGTATTTGGATAAATACCCTTTGTGCATTGGATTGTATAGCATCTATCAGTGGGACTGAAAACGTTAAGAAAATGATAGCTCCTTCTATATAATGGGAAGACATAAGACCAAAATATGCTTATTTTAATGGAAATATATTTAGTGTAAAAACATATTATAAAATGCTTGTGAAATTTTAATGACAGTATGCTTAGAGAACGATCAACCACTCAGAGAGCAATCTCTTGAGTTCACGGCACTTGCTTCGTTTTTTTGTCTCCTTTTTATTTCTCTCTCTTTTTTTGTCTTATCTATATTAACAGATATTTTTCCTAGAATGAGTATGTATGGCTTTTATAATGAAGCCAGCAAGAGAACAATAAAAATGCATTGCTTTTTAATTCTTTTTTTTTTTTTTTCTTTTTACAGAACCAGATATTGAACCTAGGACCTTCACATTGAGCTATGTCCTTGCCTTGTCGTTAGTTTTTATGTCAAGACAGGGTCTCACGAATTTGCGTAGATTGGACTGGAATTTTCAATTTTCTTGTCTTAGCCTGCTACAGTGCTGGAATTATAGGATGTGCCACCATGTGCTTTTAATTCCTAATTACTTTATTGGTGGTGCTAATTATTGATCCCAGGCCCTTATCGTTTTATGCAAGTGCTCTATCCTAAGCCCCAGCTCCAGCTCACTTTTTTATTCTAAAAGAGATAAAATAAACATCAAGTTCAATTGCAGTTCAGATAGAAGGAAATCCTACGGCAAAGGCCAGGTTGGGTAGGAGGTCTTGGCCCCCATGGTGAGACTCAGATGGAAAGAAAAGGCGAGGGCAGGTGGGAAAAGAGTTTTGGATCATCTGGTCTTGGGGTGGTGATGTATATTATCTCTGGAATACCCATAAAGATCAGATAAAGTCGATGCTACCACCCTCCCATGTTAGAGGGAAGAAATCAAGACTGATAAGTCAAATGTCTTCATCAGCAAAAATTAGCAATCTTGAAGATGAGGCTTTGCTTCCTGGCAGGGGGCAGCTGTTGCTGCCGGATGGTTTCAGCAGGTGCCGGCGCTCAGTGTCTTGCCATGGGGTGCTTGTGCAGGGTCAGAGCCTGCACCGGGAGCTCCACGTGGCCAGGACTGTGTGTTCAGTTCGCCACTCTCTTGGCAAAGAATGTGGCATAAACTAGGCTCTCAGCTAACGCAGCTGATGGAATGAATCTGTGTTAAGGATCAGTGTTCCTGCACCTTTAACCCCACCGATTGCTCAGAGGGACTGCGTGCGACATCAGGCGTGCCACAGCCTGACAAACTGTAGAACCACGTATTCGTGTCTGTGGTTTTCATTTCCAAATATTTTCCTTTGTTGGCCTCTTTGGAAGCCAAGTAATAATCTTTCTTTCTTTCTTTTTTTGGAAATACTAATTCGTACTCCTGAAAGAGATTTAATCTAGAGATTTTGGAAAGTAGAGGGAAAACATATAGAATTTATTTGGTCTTAGGTTGAGTTCTTTTTTTATTTTTCTTAGACCGAATTTTTAAGATGCCTCAAGCTTTATTTTTAAATCAAAATGGGAACCTGAGAGCTTCTTAAAGGATATTATTTTGAGATGTTTCAGAGTCAACTCTTTTTTTTGTTGTCTTTTTGAGACAGGGTCTCACTATGCAGTTCAGGCTGGCCTTGAGCTCACTTTTGTAGCCCAGGCTTGTCTCAAACTTGCACCGATCCTCCTGCCTCAGCCTCCCGAGTGCTGGGATTACAGGCGTGCGGCACCACGCCCAGCTTCAGAGCCAACTCTTATTTTAGTCAAACTAACAGATAAACTGAGACATGTGAGGTAACATCTCTGTGTTACTAGTTACATAAAAACTTGTCACCAGCCCTTAACACAAATCTTAGGAAATGCTGACTTTCCTATTTTTGTGATCAAACTGCATGACTGATTGTCCTCTTATAGAGCTAGGGGAGGGTGATGGGGCAGTTGGACTTGGGTTTCCATAAGAAGTTGTTAATCATAATGCTAATTTTGTTCCAAAAGCTTTATTTTTTTTCTTGCCCTAGTGGCAAGAACATCATCCTTTTGTCAAGCCAACTGGCCTTGATGTTGACTGTGCCATCTTTTACCTGTATAAGTTGTGGAGAGCTTCTCTCCCTTTACCAACCTCGGTTTTTCTAATTCGTAGTATAGAAGCCACCAGAACACCTTACAAGGCTCTGAAGAGCAAGGCAATGAGCACAATTGTATCTTCCAGGTTTTGTGCTTCCCTCAGGGACCCTTGGTAAATATAAATAATTTTCTTTGTGTGTTTCTCAAATTTTATGGGTGTCTGTGAACAGACCTTTCCAAACAGAAGTTTACTGTTCACTATTAAAGTATGAAATGATTTTATGGGAGTTAAGTGGTGACTCAAAATGACTTCTGTGCCTGAGATGATTTTTGGATCACAGATTTGATTTTATATTTTACTGTTGCATACAAAGAACTCATGAAGTCTTATAGAATCCCGGGCAATGCCAGGCACAAACTTTAAAGACCTGAGGCATGTTGATCAGCGAGCAACCCAAGGACTCCTACTTGCTCTGATGAAATGTGATGTTCAGAGCGTACTGGAGGAGTCAGGTCGACAACCTGAGATGTTATCTAATCCTGGCAAACATGGTCTTGGGAGAAACACAGTCTTTTATTCATGTGTCTGAACCTCTGGGACAATAAACTTCTTCTGACTCTTAGGCACCTAGATGAGTTCATTGGTGTATTTATTCTCTTCTTAACCTGTGTATGCAGGGAGTGCCAAAAACCAAAGCAAAGCAAAACAAAACAGAAAGCAACGAATACTCATGAAACTTGAGAAAGCCAATTTCCAAAACCCAGATGGGAGTCACAGATGCTGCCAATGTTCCAAGAAATCTATGCTGTTCTCTATCCCAAAGAAACCATCCTGAACCAAAGATAGGTAACTCACTTTTTTCATTCATTCATTCATTCATTCATTCATTCATCCATCCATCAAAAGAACTCACTGAAGTCAGGCAATGAATTTGACACTTGGTAAAGTACAGAAATTGTGCAGATGAACAGAACATATCCCATACTTTGAGAGAACACAAGCTGTTCTCCCAGTTCTTCCTGAGGCCTTGTTAGGGACTGTTATCCTAAGCTTCAAAAAGTGTTTGTTGGACAGGATACCCTACTTATCACCCACTAAGATTATCCAGATTGCTGGAACCAAACAAGGAAAGGACAGCCTCCTTGCTTCTTGTGACTCGGACATGACTAGAGGTGTGGTTTCTGTTCTCATTCCAAATGTGTTCACTTTTGCATCATCTGAGTTATGCAGGGCCTATCATTATCTGTATGTATAATTATGGCTGGCTCAGCCTGCTCTGGGGATGGGGATGGGGCTGGCGCAGCATGTGGTGCCACGGATCAGACTGCGGTCCCTGCAGTTGCCTAAGCTTGACTAAGCAGACACTTTAGACCACTGAGCCATCTCACCAGCCCCTGAACTTAGAATAATTTTTTCAACAAGCACTTTCAGAAGCAACCTCAGGGGAACACATCAAAAGAACTGTAAAACATGTAGCTTGTGTTTTTATGCATTTTGTATACAACTGGACTTGCCTAAATTGCTGCTTACTAGAACGAGATTATTCTCAGAGTGCAGTGCAGGGAGAGGCTGAAGCTGGGAACGCAGCCCACGCGAAGGGCTAAGACAAAGTCGGCAGGAGAACGTGGAGAGCTCCCGGAGCCAAGTCAATGAGCTGTTCCTGCTTGCGAACAGGTTGCTAGGCAGGGAATTGAAACTCCCATCAGCCTCCTGAGTGGATAAACAAATGTTCCGCGGTTCTTGGGCAGTTCCTTTCTTCCCATCAGGAGAAAGGACTCCACCCGACCCAGATTTGGTCTCTTATTATTTTTTGTCCTCTCACCATTTTCCCTGGGACTTTCAAGAGCCAGGTTGCTTAGCAGCAGTGCAGCCAACGTTCCTATCAGCCCAGACTCATCGTCCCTACCTACTGCTGCTGCTCATCTGTATTATCTGCATCTTGCAGCCAATCAGGACCCTTCCCATACCTCCTTTAATCCTCTCAGTCCTTGCATCGCATGGGTAATACAGTCGCACTTCTATTTGACTATGGAGCAAACTAAAGTCCAGGAAAGTGCTGTCACCTGCTGTATTGGTCAGGGTTTTAAAAGGAAAAGAAAAATATTTAAGCAGTTTTTGTTTTATTTGTTTTATTTTTTTTTGATGGTGTTTGAAGTTTTGTCTCTCATTTTCATTTTCCGTTATTACTATCTTTATTGATGAGATGATTTCTTTACTTGCTTCTTTCAAGTTTGTTCCCTTAAGGGCCAGCATGAGAGCTCAATGGACTAAAGTGCTTGCTTGGGCAGAGAGCAGCAGTCCAGGTGTGATCCTTGAGGTGCAGTGCTGGCCCTGCCTGCGGGAAGCACAGAGATGGCATTGAGACTGAGTGTGGTGGCACACACCTATAATGCTGCCACTTGGGAAGCCGAAAAGTAGGAAAATCACTACACGTCCAATCTCTGTAACGAGACCCTGCAGACCATGTAGACACTGTCCTAAATACAGAAAAAAGGAAACGAAACATTTATTTTTATTTTTATTTTTTCTTTTATTCACTCTAGTTCACTATTGTTGATTATTATCTGTTTTCTTTCTTTTTTCTTTTGGTTACTTTTGTCTAATGCTACTATTTTCTTCTTAATTGTTATCACCCGATTAAAATCTTTATAATTTTATCATATTATTGTCATCTTCCACTGTTCAACTTTTCAAATTGTATTTATTCTTTCTCCTGTTTCCCAAAACCTGATTCATTACTAGTATAACCATTACACTTACAATATAACCATTAAGTTTTATGAATTATAGATAGTTAAGTATATCTTAGTATGGCTGAACACTGTTCTACTGTTAGTAGAGGCAAAGTTCTAGGGGTAACATATATGATGACACAATATTAAGTCTGTTTTAGAATTTATATTGTGTCTATTGATCTCTTTTCTATGGCTAAGGGTGATGCATTATTTGTTTTTACTGATTGCCAATATCTAGTGTTTATTTGACACTGGTGTTCCTAATTTCAGTGCTTTAGTGAAATGGACATTGGTTGTTGCCAATTAGCTTTCTCTGCATGCCAATGTCTGCATTGCCTGGGAGTCATCAAAACTATAGTTGTCTATTTCTGGACAACAGAAGTCTATACCAAATAAACTACAAAGTCTACTTCTCAAATAAGGGGAGGTAGCTGGATTCTGAGATAAAGGCAAAGTTACCAGTTAGCTATGCAGAAGGCACGTTACTGAAAAGTAGACTTTAAATAGGTCTTTGTACTAGCAACAAAGCTACCCACTGTGCTCAATCTGTAAGCATCAGCACAGAAAACAAACAAACAAAAGAAACATGAGAATACAAGGCAGCAAAATGCCTCTAAAGGCTTCCAATTTCTCTGCAGCTGATGCAGGATCATCAAGAATGGAAGAAATTAAAAGTCACCCAGCCGAAGTAGCTGAAAGGATAATGGGAGTGTTAGTAAGTCAGATCAGTAAGGAATTCAGTGAATTAAAAGCTGGTATCATTAAAGAGATAATAATCCCAATTAAAGTAATGATCAACAAGTCTGAAAAGTACATTAATAAAAAAAAAATAGAGAAACTAAAGATAGAGAACCAAACCATGCACGTCATCACAGAAAAGAATAAAACTTGATAAAAAGTTACAAGGCCTAGCGAGGTAGCTTTTTGGTCTAAGTGCCTGCCTGGCAAGTGCAAGGACTCAGGTTCAATCCCCAGCACCACCTGTCATGCCAGCCCCACAACTATGGGTGCACGGCGATGGCCACTGAAACCAGGTGTGCCTGTAATCCCAGTGCTGCGGAGGCTGACACAGGGGAATCACTATGTGCCTGAGCTGTGCAGAGAGACCCTGCACCAAATACATGAATAAATGAATGAATAAATGAATGATTAAAAAGAAATTGAAAACAGACATTTAGATTAAAAGTGCTACTGAAAGCATGGGCAGCAGAAGTGACCAATGTGAAGACAGTGTTGGTTTAGAAGACGGTGTTTGGAATGAGGGAACCCTTAAGTGCAACACCAGGATATGAAAAGCAGGCCCAATAGCTGCTAAACGATGCAAAGAAGACTAATTTAAGATTGACTGGAATTAGTGAAAAACCAGATGACAGCACAAAGGGCCTAAAAATCTCTGCTCCTAGAACTAATAGCAGGAAACATCCCAAGCATAGAAAAGGAATTTAACAAACGGACAAGTGAAAGAGGTAGAACCCCAAAATAATGATTATATGATACTACTCCAAGACACAGGATAGTCAAAATACCAGAAATCCAACAGAGCAGCAAAATATTAAAAGCTGTTAGAGAACAACTGTAAGAACACTTACATAAGTGAAGATCCATGAGAAGTGTGTTAGGCTTCATAACATAAATCTTAAAGGCAAGGAAAGCATGAAGCAAAGTATTTTGAGAAAACAATAAGAGAGAAAAAAACTTTCAATTTTGACTGCTCCATCAGCAAAATTTTTTTTTTCCAGATTTCAAAATCTTTTACTTATTTCTAGTCACATTTGTTTTAATTCCACTAACATCTTCAGCCAGTTCTTTACTGCCAATTCCTTTGACATTTATGTATTGAGTAAATACTTACTTCACTGTTCAGTGACTTAACTTTTGCATCTTTCCTTACTTTGGTTTTGTTTTTCATAATGAGATCACAGCTTTCTCTGACCACAGTACGATTTTGGAAGGTCTAATCAATGTTCTGAATATTTTTATCAGGAAAATTATGTTTCAAAATTCACAGAGAAATGATATTTCTCAAATGAACAGCGTCTAAGAAAATGTTGATCATGAAAGATTGCGAGAGGAGAAATGAGGAACGGGGGAGGGCGATACCCCTCAGTAATGAAAAGACAGTCCAAGACTGAGTGCGGTGGCGTGCACCTGTAATCCCAGCTCTTGGGAGGCTGCACACAGGCAAATCACTGCAAATCCAATCTACATAGTGAGACCCTCTAGAACTTGTTCTAAACTTAAAAAAAAAAAAAAAAAAAGAAAGAAAGAAGGAAAAAGAAAAAGACAGCCCAAATAAAATTGGGCAAAGAATCAGACCTGAAGTTTTTCCAAATAAGGTATAAGAGGGTATGCGGTTTCCTCTGAATTAAAAGAAATATATTAAAATTTATTGATGTTTGTACATATCTGTAAACATAGTAAAATCATTGCATTATATGCCTTAGATGGTAAATTTTACAGTATGTGAATTTTCTCTGAATAAAGCTGTTATACAAAGACAAAATTCGTAGTAATGAGGAAGTTCCAGAATGTGAGCCAAAGAGAAATGTCTAGTGAAGATGAAGAAATCCCTGGAGATTGGTTTGACTTCAAATCCTTCCTTGGCCATGCAATGAGTATTTTCTTGGCCTTGTTCTGAAATTGATGAATAGCACTACTTGATTAAAATGTTCCTATCATTGGCATATGGTTTGCCTCTCCAAAATTCATGTGGAAATTTCATATCTATTGTGAGATGTTAAGAGGTAGCACTAGGTAGGGGCTTTATATGTTGACCAGGACTCTACTTTTATAAATGGAATAGTTTATTCCTATACAATTAACAAATTAATGGTGGGTTATTTCAAGAGTACATGTGCTGTAAATCCAGTTTTGTTAAATCGCTCGTTCTTTGTTTCTTCCTGTGAGATGGCCTATGCCACTCTGAGATTTTTCCAAGAAAACTACCATCAGCGGTAGCTCCTTGACCTGGAAACAGAATTATGATCCCAAATTCATCTCTCTTTCTTGTAACTTACCCAGTGTGTGGTATTGCGTTATTAGCAACATAAAGTAGGCCAAGAATTAGTTGAAACAGTAAGGCAAATAGGTTCGTTTCTTCAGATATTCTGTAGAGAATGAAGCAATGGAAACTCAAGGGGGAAGGGATTATGAGGATTTTCTTTTCAATGGTTTCTACTTTCTTAGTTTAGTGGTGTACTACGTGTTAATAGAGAAATGTACAGGGCCCCACATGAGCTGAGACTAAGGTCGGGGGATTTACAGATGGTTTCCTGGAATAAGTGACATCTGAACCCAGTCTTCAAGGTTGAGTGAGAGTTTGCCATCAAAGAAGTGTGAAAAAACTGCATGAGCAATGGTGCAAGGTAGAAAACACCATGACATTTGTAGAGCTCACAAGAAGCTCGGTGTTAATAAGCTATAAAGAGCAATGGGGTGGAGAGGGAGGGAAGGAAGGAAAGAGAGAGGGGGAGAGAGTTCTCAGAATATCTTACCTAGGGAGATAAAATAGACAAACAGCTCTGAAGGCTGTGGAAGATGGATCTCCAGTGGGCAGAGATGAAGAGGAGTGTTTAAGACTAGGTGTGCCCTAAACTAGGTCAGTGTGTTTGTCAATAGCAGAGAACAGACAGAGAGGTGAAATTGATAGAGTTCAGAGACTGACAGGCTGCACAGATGATGATGGCTTTGATGGCGATGAGAACTAGAAGAGGACAGGCATGGGTTACGATCCCAAGGACCCTCTGGGATCCCAGGCAGGAGGTGTCCGGTGCGCCAATGAACACAGAAGTTAGGCTTCTAGAGATTGGAGCTTGAAATGCAGACATAGAAGCCACGAGCCCGTAGGACTGATAAAATGATGAAAGTAGATTGTTTTACCCAGATTATCCATGGGGAGAAGAAAAGCCAACAACTCAATTCTAGTGTTCAAGAAGGAGAAAGAAATAGAAAGAAGCAGAAGTTGTAGGAGATAACGTCGTAGAGCTCAGTGGCAGTCAAAGAGACCGGAGCATCATGCGTATTTCCTCACTAAGAATACATTGTAGCGAATGTAAAAAAAAAAAAATAAAAAAAAAAAAATAAAAGCCAAAAAAGGGTGACTCAATGAATAATAAGGAAAGGGCATGAGTAGCAGCCTATGAGAATCACTGAAGGGCAGAGTAAAAATTGCTAGTGTTTGGCTCACAGTCCATTATAGTTAGGATTGAAAAGTGGTCATGGTTTGCCAGTATCCTGATCACTGAAGACTTTTGAAAAAGAAGTTGCAGTAGGGTGGTGGGGACAAAGGAAAGTAGAGTAGTCTTGCTAGTGAGTGGGAGGAAAGAAGTAAAGACAGGCGAGAAAACGCCTTTCTGGATCATTTTAGAGGAAAACTAGAGTAAAGATAGGCTGGAGGGGTACTTTATCATATTTTAGGCCAATGGGAGAGAACCTGTGTGGAACAGAAGACTCAGTGTAGAGGATGGAAAGCAGAGAACCGTGATCCCAAGGAGAGTGGGCAGAAGGCCGGCCATGCTGGTAAAACGAAGATCTCATTTTCTGCGCTAGGCTGAGGAGCAACTCCTTAAAGATGTTCATCTTGTAAATCCAGGAATCTATGCATTTTATGTTACATATGATTAAATGAAGCATCTTAAAATAGTGAGGCTATGCAGGATGACCTGGATAACCTGGATTGAACTTAGATGAGATTGAGTGCATTCAGAGTGGCGGGGCCACAGACTATCTGAATCAAATGTAAATGCTATTACAAGTGTCCTTATGAGAGGGAGGCATGGAAGAGAAGGCAGCAAGGCCATGCATGATGAGACAGCGATGCAGCTGTCAGCCCAGGCACGCCAGCAGCCACCAAAGGCCAGATAAGGCAAGAAACTCATTTTCTTCTGGTTTCTTCAGTGTGAACCAGCACTGCCAACACTGATTTTTTAGTGCTGTAAGATTCGTTTTGCATTTCCTACTTCTGGAATGACATACTAGAAAATTTTGTGTGTTACTCAAAGTCACTTAATTTGGGGTGATTTATCACAGCAGCAGTAGGCAATAAATATGCTCACTGTTTCTTCACCAGGGACAGGGAATTAATTTTGGCAGAAGACAGACAGACAAGAATTTAAGAAGGAATAACTTAATGTGAGGCAGGGTATGTTATAGCGTGATAAGTTTAAGGTAAGGAGGAAAGAAGAAGAGGAATTAAAAGTAAATGACTGTTATGGTTTATGTCTAGTTGTCCCCCCAAAGCCTCATGGGGTCACTGGGCGGGGACTTCTAGAGTTTGAGACTTGATCCATGATCCCTGGGATTATAGGTTTTAGTACTGATGGGATTATGGGTGGAAGTACTTCTGGGATTATGGGTGAAGCCTAGGGCGGGAGCTAAGGCGGAGAGCCTGAATGTAATATAAGGAGAGACAGAGAGACAGACTGGAGCTCTAGCTGTTGCTGCTGCTCTGCTGCCTTGTTGGTTGGCTGCCTCTGCCTCCATTTTGTTGCTGTTCCGCCGCCATGAACTGGATGCTCTCTGCTCTGTTCCACTCAGCCTTGGGCCAGCCGAATATGGACTGAAACCTCCACAAACTGTGAGCTAAATAAACCTTTCCTTCCTTCATCTTGAGTGTCTGGTATTTGTCCCAGCAACGAGCAAAAAGTAACTAATACAATGACACAGGCAAAAGAGAAAGAATAATGACAAATCTGAGTCTCAGGGACTGTTGGAGTGCCAACAATACCTGTGCAGTCCAGCCATGGACACATGGCCTGTCTCCCAGATCTGATGTTTTCTGTAGCTTTGCTCAGTTGCTCTAACAGAATAGCATAAGGGATGATTGTGAGTTTGCTTCCTTGGGGTTTTGCATGTTGTGGAAACAGGTAGTGGAAAGTGCTGGCGATGTTCCTGCCTCTGTCTCCCACCGGGAGACCTACCGGGAATGGAGAATGGAGAATGGATAGAGTCTCAGAGGAGGGAAACACTTCTGTTCAAGTGATTAGGAATAGCGATGATCGGATAGAAAGGCTGAGGTTGGAGGGTAATACAGTTCTGGAGATGCAGAAATGTGTGAGGAAGAAAAAGATGGATATAGCTGCAGAGGAACAGAGAGCAGCAGAAGATGCAGGACTTAAGGGCTGAAAGGAAGATATCTTGGGAGGTCATCAAGAAGTCAGGTGTGGCCCTGGAGCTCACAGCCTGTCCCAAGGTCAGTAGTTATCTAGGACTCACTTGAGGGTTGGGCCTAACAGCGTTTCCCCAAAGGCAGTCGCATCATGGGGTGAAGTGGTAATATTTAAGTCTTGTGTATTTGAAGAATTTTGACTGTGGGATTCCAAGTCCCGTGGTGCCTGCCTTCATAGGGATTCAGGTTAGCTGCCTGCCCTCTTGGGGTTGGGTGGAGATCAGAGTGGACCCCTGCCCACTCACGGGACTGGGGTCCCACGACCAAATGCTTCAGGGGGTCTTGATTGCACTCTGGCTACAATCTTTCTTTCTAAATAATGCAAGGCTTCTGTGAGCCATTCGCTCATGTCAGAGTCAGCACAGTCTATCGCATAAATTGCCTGATAATGCACCTTTTGCGAATCACCTCCAGGGTCGTCTGCTCCGGAAGGGTCTCTCTGTGTTCTGCACCTGCTTTTGCCCCTCCAGAGCAGTGCTACTCCTTGCTCTGCAAGCCTGAGCTCTGTACTCCTGCTGTTATGGGGTTGCAGGGTCTTCTCTGTCTAGCTTTTCCTCTCTCAGCTCCTGGGGTCCTGTCCTGGTCTCCTTTGCGTCCCCAGTACTTGACAGAGAAGACCTCGAGGGCTGCTCCTGCGAAGGAGCATGTAGAATGAGAGGATAATTGGGACTGTGGTTCATGGGATTTGAACTTCCTGCCCGCGTTAGCCTTTCTTGCTAGACCCTTGAACTTTCTTAAAAGCAGTTGCCTAAAAACTCATTGGCGAAACTAAAACCCCATTGACGCAGTGTTTTCTTCCGAGGACTAGTCCTGTCTCATTTTTGGGAAAAGCCAGGTTCTGAGCATAATCATCCCTGTGTCCCCAACCTCCAGCAGAGCAGATGTAAAATTCTTTGTCCCTTTGTCACTGTCCCCCTTCTACACATGGCTTTCCCCCTTAGACCTGTCATCTGTTCTGGGCATGAAAGAGATAAAATTTGGAGAGTAGCCTAGACTCTTGAATCTTGTATCAAGTCACATGATTCCAAAAACCCAGACACAGTCTGAATTTACAGTTGAAATACCATGGAAAACAAATGACAGGAACAGCTGAAAGTTCTGACTCCCAGCCTCAAGCCTCCCTTCCTCCCGCCGTTTTTAAAAAGCGTCGCCCCCCCCCCAGCCTCTTCAGAACAGCCTGAAACCCAAGCCTTGCACAAGAGTGGGGTGTTGATTTGACCCATCCAAGGATGGCAGCTGCCAGAGGGGTGTGGGCAGGCCTGGGGACCTTGAGCCCTGTCTGGAAGTCCTCAGGAGAATTCTGTTGGAGGGTCCTTGGGGGCTGCTCCCCCACCCCTGTTTTGCGCAATCTATCTTTAGAGAACTGCAAGTTCATTTCTCAGAAGGGCCCCTGGGCTGAGATGGCTTCTAAACGGACAAACCACTTCCTGCAATCTTTAACTGAATTGGGGCTGGGGGGTGCGACCGGGGGAGGGAGGGCACCATTCAGACTTGTCCAGCATTGTGTCTTTCCGAAGCCCACCCCAGACTCCGGACCAAGAGAGAGGGAGTGGAGAGGGGGCCCCAGAACACATGTGCGAGGTCACAGCTTAAGTGTAGGTTTGCTTCCTGGAACCAGTCCACTGAGCACTTGGGAGAGAAGGACCCTGTCCTCACACGCATTTCAATTGACACCCTCCTGCCCCTGCTCAGACAGGTCAGGAAGCTTCTCAGAAAGGATGGCTTTGTCTCAATCCCTGTGCGATGTCAACATGAAATGGTTCACCAGAAGGTGAATTTATTGAGACCCTTGGGTGTAGTATAAAGAGCTTGACTTCTGGCACCAGCTCACATAGGTTCAAATCTTGTCCCCACTATTTGGAATCTGTGAGGAGTTGGGCAGGTGTCAACCTCTGTATACTTGAATAAACTGATCATTAACAGTGACTATCCTGCAGAGTTGCTATAAGATGTGCATGAGAGTATACACATGTAATCCTCATTTCAGCGTTGGGCATGTGCCTGAAATCCAATGCGCACTACTTGCCATCCCTCAAGAATAACAGGAAAAAGAAGTACTTTCCAGGGTTTGCTAAATGCCAGGCTTACAACTACATATACACTGGATTGTTTGACCATTGCAATGACCCTATGAGTTCAGTGATACATTGTGAAGTTCTGCATTTCACAGAGTTCCAGGGTGGAAGCGGAAGCAGCTCAGTGGGGTGCTGGCTTTAGTTGCACAACTCCGCCCTTTCCTTCCTACTTGGGTTCCCTGGGATGCGGAACACCTTTCCTGGGCTTTCTCCTAGTGCCACGTTGTTCTTTCTTCCATGCCCTTCTGGCTTTCTTAAAAATTGCCATCTGGCCCACATCCCATAGCTGCCTAAGGTCAGGTAGGAGGTGGCCTATAAGCTAAGAGCTTGCCTGCCACACTCAGGGAAAAATACAAAGCACCTAACTAAATTTAAATCTGAGGGATAAGATATATCACCTTTAGTGTCAAGGTGGCCTCAGTGTGTACTTTCTGTATGTAATCGTTTATGGTTTATTTCAGATTCAAATTTAAGCAGGCAACCTTTGTGGGAGAAGGTACTTGGTGTCTTGTAAACTACGGAGGCAACTACGACTTTGGGTCAGGAGATACCGGGTTCATTATGTCATTTTGTGCTCTGTCACCTGTTCCATTATCACTCCTTTCTAAACCTCAATGTCATCATTTTCTGGAAAGGTATAATCAATCTCTCCTGACAGTAATAGGTGGTGGCCAAAGGGTGTCTCAAGTCGGTTATTAGGATTTTGCATCAACGATCTCAGCTGGTGTTTGCTGAATGTGCTGTGTTCCAAGGTAGAAATGAAAGGGTTCATGCGGCTTGGTTGAAGCTTTGAGCTACTCACAACCTGCTTGGGAATCGTGGATGGCAGAGAGGCAGCTGCAAATGAACTCACTCTACCTAGCAATGTGCCCGCTCCGTGCTGGAAGAGACCGAGGGAAGATCTCTGGGACCGTGTCTGATGGAGCTCAGGGGCCCTCAGGAGCTGATGCTAGGCTGAGTATTGAGAGAGAAATATAAATGCATGGCTGCATATTACTTATGAAACTTATCCCTTGCTTTTACACCATCAGAGATTAACTTATCTGTTAACCATGCCAGCATTTTCCTATGTAGGCTTGATGAAATAATTCCAAGTGAATACCATTCTGGACTTTTATTTATTTATTTATTTATTTATTCATCATTTATTTCTATTGGACAGAGAAGACAGCTGAGTCTCAGAGGAGTCTTGGCCAGATAGTGTGGCCTCTAAGTGCTGGAATGAAGACCATTTCTAATGCACCTCCTAACTACTTTATCTGTGAGCCAATGAAGTCACTAAGCTTTCTACTCCAGCCTGAAAACTACAGCTAAGAGGAAATAGGAGCATTGGGAGCTTTAAAGACATAAACTGCAATGGAGAAGACAGCTGGGTGCTGTCTTGGAGGCCTGAGCTGCCTTTGTGGGGCAGCCTTAGAAGTCCAGCATTCCACCGAGGGCCTTTCTCCAGCATGGCAAAGTGAAAGCAGGAGCTGGTGGCCTTTCTTGTATAATGAAAGGTTATCTGATCACGTCAGTTATTTGATCACAAAGCCCTCTGATGTTTCTCTTTAAGCCAGAACCTTGGGAAGGCAGAAAATAGATCCAATTGCAAGCCTGACCTTTCCTGTGCTCTGAAGACTGATGGCGAAAGGAACTAGCCTTGCTCCTGAGAGACAATCCTTTCTGTAACTGAATGCGAGGTTTCAGCTGAGGTGTGGAACAGGCCACTACCTAGAGAGCTGCTAAGTTTCAAAAGACAGGTGGCTGGCACCCGTCTATCCTGAGGGGGTCACTGGGGGAGATCGCTTTGTCTTTGTCTAATGCTCATGTTCTTGCTCGCTTGTACATATGCACTTGTGTTACGCTCGTAGACACCTGTGTACAAATTCATATTTGAAACAGCCCCATCAAATTTGGAGACATACAGTTTGGCTTTTAGAACACAGGGGAGACATATTTGATGTGTTACATATATATATATATATATATGTAACTTGAACATGAATCAATTTATTATCTCATTTTTTTCATTGATTTCTAGGTAGGCATATTCAACAAATATGTACGAATATCTATCACATGCTTTGTAAACTCCGTGCTAAGTTCTGGACATTGAAAGCCAAGAGGACAGAGTTCTTACAATTTATATTCACCTCAACATTACAATAAGGGCAGATGGAATAGAAGCCACTCACCTCCCGGGCTCTGAAACAGGCTTCTCCTGCTCACTAGCTGTGAGTCCTTAGGACATTCACTTCAGCTTCGGCATCTGTTTTCTCATCTGTACACCAGGGCCAGCGAAGACTGCTAGCTTCTTACAGCAACTTTGCAACTTGCTTGTTAGCATTGCTCGCAACCCACGGGCCACAGCCACGACGCAGAGAAGGCCTCTGTGTGGCGGAAGCTCGCCGCGTTGAGGGTGCAGAGCTGAACATTAAAGCCTGACTTTCCCCTTCCGGGCGTACTACTTTCTCCATTTCTTCCAGCCTCATTTTAAAGACCAATTAATCCTCTAAGGGATTCAGCGAAACATTTCTGTGTTCCAGCGCCATTGTGAAAAACCCGTGTGGAGACCGTGTATCCTGTCCTTTCAAGATGACAACTACCACCGCAATAAAACTAACTTTCCTTTTTCAGTTGAATCCAGCCACGGTGGAATGTAAATGTCATGCAAAGGTAACTCCCATGATTCATAATCACAATGTGATATTAAATCATTTCTTCCTTCTGTGAAGCATCAGCGCTTAAGTATCCCATTTGATCTTCTAGATTTTCTTTTTTCTTTCAGCAAATAACCTTTGGAGAGCACACCTTCTCGATGCTCTAGTGAAGGAATGCCTGTGTTTACCTATCCTCAACTCTGGGCAACAGAATGACTGTATCTGAGGGTATTTGGGTGTCCTACCAGGTTGGACTGCAGCCCTCACTCACAGTGAACTTTGCTTGCCTGTCACACCAGCTATAGACCCATTCTTTCCCCACCAACACTCAAATCTCTCCTCGGGAAGAGTCACACGTTTACGAATGCATTTCTGTATGAGTTTGTAGGAGATGTTAACATCGCATGGTGCATGGACAAGCAGCAGCCTTCCATTTTTGGATTTCAGTGTCATTTTCTGTTCTAATAGTCTGAGTGAGGGTTGGGTCTACTTTTCTAAAATACTATCAATTATTTGAGCTGCAAAACACCTTGCTGTAGTAGCTTTTACTAATGAGTGAGTGGTCTTTGAAAGCAGATTCCGCCTCACGGCCTACTTCACATTTGAGTCCAATAGAAAAGTTGTAAATACTAATACACATTTAATATTCAATTGCATACACGATACATAAATACCTTCTTAGATTACAATACAGTAAAATATCATAAGTAAGTCTATTTTATAGACTTTTACAGGGAAATCAGCATTAATATTTTGGTGCATGTTTTGCTAAAGCTTTATGTGTTTGTAAAAGGTTTTGTATATTTTGATACGTGCAAGGATATGTTTTAACATAAATTAAATAATTTTATCCTTGAGGCCAGGGAGATAGCTCCATGACACAAGTGCCTGCCTGGCAAGTGCAAGGTTGTGAGTTTGAACCCTGGTCACACACACACACACACACACACACACACACAGACACACACATACACCACACAAAATCATCTTTTGTACCACTGTGACTTCATTGAAGTCATGTATAGACCTACTGCATTCTTTTAGAGTAATTATTAATGAAGATGTCGTCACTTATTTTACCATTTCTATTTTTGAAAAATGTTTATGCCATCTTTTTTTTCTCCTAACTATAACTATGTAAGTGGCTCCTTACTCAAATACTTGCACCTGTACCTCAAGGATGCATGCAGGCAGATGGAATTCTTGCTTCTGCTTTAGAACTTCAGTGTTAGGGTGGCCAAATAGCTCAGCCGATTAAAGCGCCTGCAAGCAGGTGCAGGGGCTGGTGGATCAATCGCTGGGCTGGCTGTGCAGTCACCACCCCAGGGCACACTGAGATAGCAATTGAGACTGGGCATAGTGATGCTTTCCTGTAATCACAGCTCTTGGGAGGCTGTAAACAGGCAGATCACTATGAGTCTGATCTAGTAGTGAGATCCTGAACACCCTGTAGACCCTTCCCTAAAATGCAAAAAAACAAAAACCAAAAAAACGAACTTCAGAGTTGGAGAAGTCACTGGTCTCTGAAATTGCACCTGTCTCCCCTCCTCTCTTCTCATTGGAGTGAGCGCTCTAAGGTAAGCAGAGAACCCTGAGCACTGTGGTCCTCAATCTATGCTCTGTATGGTACGAGTCTACTGATTGTCTCTTCAGATTTGATAATCCCTCCATACGGTCACTGGAGGAAGCAGGGGAGGAATAGTGAATTAATGGAAAATCAAAGAGGTAGCTCTCAGAAGTTTTTATCTTAGCAGGAAAATTAGTGGTCTGTGTTTTGAGCTATGGAGGCATAAGTTCTTACACATAGCTCCTAATTCATAGTCTTTCACACCCTGCACAGAGGATGACCTTGAATGAGAATCTTGCCTGTGTTGTTAGTGGTGCAAAGGGCTTTAAGTCAATCTTTTAGAGGTGGCGACACGTTAGAGAGTATTTTTGGCCTTGCACGAGCTGCTTCGCTATTGTTTCCTATCATTTATCAGAATGGGAAATGACCACTGCCTTACTAGGTTACTGAGATTGTTGAAGGAATGAACTGAGATCAGAAGGATGAAACTTAAGAGCCAGTTTAAGGGACAGCTGGGCACAGTGTTTAAAAACATGTGCTCTAAATAGTTCAATTTAAACAAGGCTGAGGCGGATGTATGAGGGTCAGCAGAACAATTCCAACTCTTGGCAGAAGGGGACACTCTTGCGCTTTCTCTGTGTTGTAACTAGGTGAAAGGACGGGGACAAAGTTTTATCTCCATTGTCCAATTTAGTTCTTGGGTCATCGTATGGGCGGTGGGTTACCCTGGGTTTATTTTTTGGCACTGGGCATTTTGTGACTTTCCAAAATGTGAGGGGTCCTGGTCCAGGTTGATTTTACACAAGTTTTGTCCACCACAGAAGGGAGCTGACCATATAGCCTAAGTGGCACAGGAAGAAGCTGCACACTGGACAAGCGCCCTACTGTGAAAGTAGCACAAGAGACCCAAGTGATCCCTGATCTATTAATGCAGGCATGCCACATGGCAGTGGAGGTGGTATTCTGCTGCCCCCGAAGAGACAAATGCCGGGTGGGTTCCAGGAGGTAGAATTTTAAGGGCCTGGCTAGCAGGGCAATAGCTCTAGCTCTAGCAACAGTACTGTTGTGTGAATGAGTAGTTATGGGAAGCTCTCAACAGAGAAATGAGCTCTTTGAGCAGCATTTCCCATGCTGTCATAAATATTGGGAACCCTGAAGATGGCCGGACAGTGGGCGAGCGAGACACAGTAGACAGCTGCGGTTCCCACAAAGGGCAGCCAGGCCTCTGCTGTACTTGATGCCGGTTCTGTTCTGATGAACAATAGTAGGAACATTGCATTGCTTTCTGGGAGTCATAAGATTATTATTCTGACAAAATTTTAGGCTTACAATTGAGAGAAAAACACAGGAGCTCCCGAAATGTTAACAACTTGCCTGCTTTGCTAAATTTTGTTCGCCATCTACTTCATAAAATACAAGATGCTTTACATAACGCTGTATATTTTTTTCTCAAATTGAGAGGAATCTGTAGACATGATACTCCTGATCCTTTAATATTTATATTGCAAAAATGACAAATACAATTAATCATCAAAACTACAAAATTAACCTTAACACAAAACTGTTACCTAATCTATGGACTTCCTTTGAATTTCGTTTCATCAATTATCTCAATTTTACGTTGTATGGCAAAAAGAAGTACTGAATCATGCATTGAATTAATGTCTTTTTACTCTTTTATTCTGGAACAGTTGTCCATCTTTTATGAAAATGACATTTAGAAAAGTAGAGGTGAGATATTTTGTAGACTGTCGTTTTCACCAATGTCTCCTTTTGAGTAGGTTCAACTCGATAACTTTCAGCTGGCATATTCAGCACGCTACGGAAACAGCGTCATGTCATTTCCTGTGCACTATAGTGGGAGGCTCCTCTCATCTATTTCCCTGGTTGCTAGTGGTACCCATTTCCTTTGGTTAAGGAAATACTGGCTGGCTTCTTCACTACGGCATTACTGTCTTTCCTTGTGTAATGAGTAGGTGTACTGTTACTTCTTACATTGATTTCTGGGAGTCATAAGATTTTTTTTTTAATTTTTATTTATTATTATTATTTTTTCTTGTTTCAGAACCTTTGTTTGTTTATTCACTCATTTTTATGGCCGGCTCAGCCCGCCCGAGGGCAGGGTTGGCACAGCATATGGTGCCGGGGATCGAACCGCGGTCCCTGAAGCCGCCCAAGCTTCCTCAAGCAGGCGCTCTAGACCACTGAGCCATCCCGCCGGGCCCCAGTCATAAGATTTTTATTCTGACAAAATTTTAGGCTTGAAGAATGAGAGGAAAACACAAGGAATTCCCAAAATGTTAATAATTTACTTACTTTGCTAAATTTTGTTTGCCATCTACTTCATAAAATACAAGATGCTTTACATAACGCTGTATATTTTTTCCCAAATTGAGAGTAAGTAAAAATACTTTATTATGCATACTTCTGTTACCCTTACACTGTAAGCCAGTAGTTTTGTCACACGTTGATAATTGTCCTCTGAATTGCTTATTATAATGATGGTTGTCAAGAGGCCACGCTCTAATTACATGGTTCTTTTCACATTTGCTAGGTGTCTGTTAGAAGATATAGGTTTCTGTTCTCCTACATTTATTTACTTAAAAGTTCTGTCCACAACGGTTCCAACACTTGAGCATATGTGAGAGGAGGTGGTAATCACGTGTTGAACTTGTGCTTCGTAGTTTGTAAAGAACGCTCATACAAATTTTTCTCATGGGTGCTTCCTAGCCCAACTATGTTGAAGTTGAAGGGGAAGTTAGTGTGGGCCTTCTACCGCAGGCGAGGAAATTGAGGCCCCGAATGGTCACTTCATCAGCCGTTTTGTTATACTATGTGTTTAGGCCACTTTATCAGTCCTTGTGTTACACTATGTGTTCATGATTTGATTTTGTGGGCTCTCCCAGGAAATAGCAAGCATGTTACTTGCAGTTACTTTTTCTTATTTTAATTTTTTTTTTAAAGACATGATAGAAGTACATTCCCAATAATTGATACAATGCCTATCGCTGTCCTTGTAGTAGTTATACAAAGCACAGCGTGCACATATGATACTTTTTCTAATCTATGTTGGTACAAAAAATATCTTCTCATTGAAGTAAGAGAAAGTAGTTGTATTCATAGTCCAGTATTCCATAATCGTAACGGATTGCTGGCAGAACTGGCAACGTTGCAAGCTGTTGATTTAAGCCTTTTGCCGCCCAGCATGCTAATCTAGCTTTATGTTTTATGCCTCGTGGTTAAACTTTTTTGTTGGGTGGTCAAGGGCAAGTTAAAGCAAGACCTGTTACTTGCATTTAGCTCTAAACACCCAAACAAAGTAGGTGTTAGATACTGGTTTGTAAGGTGTGTGTGTGTGTGTGTGTGTGTGTGTGTGTGTGTGTGTGTGTGTGTCCTTGTGAATGAATAAGTAAGCGGGTAGGAAAGCTTTCTAGTCTCCAAAATCTCTCCCTTACCTTTTTTGTTGATTCATGAAGCTTCCTTCTTACCCTGTTTCAGGGAAGCCTAATGCTGGAGATTTCTTTGGCAAAGGGGCCCATATGCATCAAAATCTAGAGCTTTGCAGAAGTGGATTAGATAAACCTGGTTTCCTGTGTGTCCAAGGTGGGGAGGGGAAATGGAGATGTCAGCGAGGGCACAAGATGCAGAGAAGAGCTCTTCCCAAACTGGGTCTTCCTACAGGTCCCAGCTATGGAGAGCAGCTGCACACCTGTCACCTCCTCTTCCATCTGCTACCTAAGTGCCACCAACCAGGCCAGGCAGGAGCTTTCCACCAGCTTCCGGGGGTGCTCATCTGGGCCTGGTGGTGTCATGGTTTCCACCTGAGCTCATGTGAGGCCTGGGTTCTCTACCTCAGGTCATTCATGCCTTTAACCTCAAGTGTAGCTCAGTGTAGGCGACTAAGCGAACAAGAATAATAACTGCTAAAAATAATTTCAAAACGTAACTGAGAGACTCACCTCTGGGTATTATGGAGGATTGGCTACCGAGGTACGTTAGGAAGAAGGAGTGGCCTGTACATACTTAATTCTGTGAAGGTTTTATTTCGGGGCCCACCTGTTTCTGGTGAGTGCTTGATCTTGTAATTGAAGACTCTATAACCTCCCTTTGACTAAGATTCAGCTTTCTACATTTTATATAGAGAATATTGGGCCAGATGAAATACTGACTACACAAGACCAAAAACAAGTGAAGTCGCTCAGAAATAAATAATGGTGGATGGAAGGAGTTACGCTCAGATGGGTCCCATCAGCCGAGCATGTGTGGACGGTGGCCGTCCAGCTCTTGCCACGTTGGAATACAGAAGCAGTGTTGCCAGATATGTATACTTTTTAAATTTTTCCAAATCAGTAACAATCTTTTATTCAGTCCCCTTCAAAGTTCTGTACGTCTTAAGAATTCATATTCACAGCCTTAATTTTTGGAAATATGGCAGCAGTCTATGGGACAGCAGGAAATAAAAAACTCTATGGAAACGCGAGTGAAACTACCAGCAAACAAGATGCATGCGGGCTCCATTCCACAGGAAGGGTTCTCAGCAAGGTCTCTGAAGTGCTGAACTAAAGCCATAAGTAGAAAAATGTGTTTTTCTCTTTATACACACATGCATAAAAGAGCATCGCAACCTTCACATGCAGACGTACTCAGTTGTAAGAAAAACTTATGTACTACCTTTCCTGGGGAGGAAAAAAAGCAAAACCTTTCAAGCTTTAGTGTACATAAGAATCACTTTCGCTTAATAGAAGTACGGGAGAATCAAGAAATGCCATTTTAAAAACCATGCCTCCATGTGATTTGGAGGCAGGTGTAAATTAGTGATTGCACTTAAAGCAGATCTTGTATAATTATTTTTGCATCGCAAGGTATTCATATGCTTGACATTATAAGTCATTCAAGGTCCTCAGCTTACACTTCTGTTAGGACTTTAAGTTTTTCTACATATGTATGTCTATGAAAAATTTATGGCTTATTGGATAATATAGTCAGCAATATAATCACATAAGTGAAATCGTATTATATTTATGTAAGATTTTTTCCTTTTTAGTTGGCTAAACTATATTTTTTGCAATCATAACCTAATCAATTGGCTTTCATGATGTGCCCAGTACTTTTACCAATGATAGCAAAATTGTAGAAACAAACCTTAAATGTGTGTCTTTCTGAAGTTGTAACTTTATTTGTAAATACCCATTTGCTTTTGAACACAGGGTTTTGTTATGTAGCTCAGACTCATCTGTCTGCCTCAGCCTCCTCAGTGCTGGGATTATAGGTGTACACCATCACATCTGGCTTTGGGATCAGCATGGCAAGCCCGGGCTTCGAGATCGAACTTGGGACCTTATACTTACCAGGCAGGTGCTTAGAACATTGAGCTATCTCCCCAGCTTATTAATATTTTATAGAATCAAGAAATATTTTTTGCATGTAACATATCCTAGTTTGTTAATGCCTGCAGGTATGTGAATGTTTAAAAAAGCCATGCAATTCAAACCAAGCATACCTGCCAGGGGCCTTGTGCCTTAGGACCACAGGTTGATGTCATCCATGACTGGTATCCAAATTTCTTTCTTTATATTTCTCACTTTGAAGTCCGAAGGCCGGGATTCTTGCTGGCCGTTTCCTTCACATTGTCTTCACTGTCACTACTAGCTAGTATTTGTTGGAATCTGGGGTGCGGGGGACAGCCCGTGTGGTTTCCTTCTGAGTCTGTCCGCTGTGAGTCTCTTTCCTGGTTTCATATCTTCAGATCAATTAGCTTCTTCCTTCTTCCAGAAGTTGATAGCCCTGCTCAAAGTGAACTGACAGCCTTAAAAGAATTTTCCCGAAATACACTGTGCCATTATTTTGAAAAAGAGGTTGCACCTTGTAACACAGCAGGGGTGGCCAGGTCAGAGAACTGGGACATGAGTTAAAATCACAGTGGTTCAGAGTAACGGCTTAGCTTTGCTGTGCTGTGAGCATGTTGTTAGTTGTTGGAATCTTTTGGTCCCAAGAATCTTTTTGGAATCTTTTGGTCCCAAGAAAGTTTGAAGAAAGGAGAAGGAGAGCAATGTAAGGAAAAGCCATTTCTTTTGTAGAAGGAACTCTAAATTGTTTTCTTAATTCTTGGTGGGTCAGGCGAGTGATTCAAGTCATGTTGATAAATGCTATGGTTGTTGTCTCCTCGCCTACCCACTTCCAGGCAGCGGGGATGGAGTTGGTTTGTAGGTCATCTGACTTGACCCAGAAGCTCGGAGAGGCCTCCAGTGTGGACAGCTGTTAATAATATTTGGAGGATCTTTGTGTGTTTGCACTCACCCTGAGTGAACTGCGGGGTGAATGATCTGATTCTACCACTCCAGCTCAGAATGGCAGTGACTATCCTTTTATTTACTCTAAAAGCAAAGTCTTGCCAACGATGTGCACAGCCCTGGCCAGGCCCCCCACCACAAATATCACATCCTCTCTTCTCTCTGCTCACTGTGCTCCTCCTGCTCTGACACGCTGGGGACACTCTGGCCTTATGCCTGTGCCCTTCCTCCCTGGAGCCACACAGCTGGCCTCCTCCTGTCCTCTGCTCGGATGGCCTTCCCTCCAGGAGCACAATCTGCCCTCTGTGGAAAGCTGCGGCTATTCCTTTTTCACTCCCCTCAACTGACTAGCACTCTGCTTCCTTCTCCTTTTCTTGATTTCACTTATCAGCCTCAAACACACCCTACAATTCACTTACTCATTACGGTTCTGTCTGCCTTGAGCACAGGACAGAATGTGAGTCCACCTTGGGCAAAATTTTTCGTTTTGTTGCTGGGGCTTTCTGAATGCCTAGCACGACAGACACTGGGTAAACACACATGGAATAAATGAGCCATTTCTTGCTCAAAGAATTTGTGGAGTTATCGGGACGAGGCAGGCAACCGCACTAAAACAAAATCCAAGGGTCCTGCTCCGCCTCCCAGAGGGAGCAGACCATTTACGTTTCCATGGGAAACCGCCTTCCAGGAAGGAGGTTATGTAACCCCGAAGCTTTTCCTAATCAGTTGCGCCCTGGAACGGTGAAGAAACCTGACTGGTCGGAAGAGTCTCTCCCACCTCGGTTTCTCCAGCTTCCTGTTCTAGGAATGATTAGCCGCAGCAGCCAGAGAGAAACCAACGGAAAAACACGTTTCCTCCAATCTCTCTCTGCACCTTGAGCATTGAGGTTTCTGAAGGTTACAATAGGGCTTATCCCAGAGCACTGTGACCATGGCCATGCCACGCTCTTTCCCCTGGCTGGTGGTGATGCAAGGCCCTGCTGAAAGGGGAGGACCAGGGTATCCGGAGTGGGGGACCTCAAAGAAAACGCCTATGAGAAAGCATGAGCTGTTCTCAAAGATCCAGTCGCGGTGCTTCCGGCAAAGGAACCGCACTGTGTGGGTTTGCTAGCCCCTGACTCCCTTCTCCTTTCCAGCCTTCTTCTTCTGCTCACCCCCAACCCCCACTAGAAAAAGGAATCGCCTTGGTCACAGATCAGATTCTGCAGCCAGGCAATAGCTTGGGGACAACATTTAAAAACAAACACTTGTGCACGTTTGAACTGTGTCCCCGTGGGCCGAGGGTCCTTTGTGCCACATTCTTGTGGTGCATCAAATGGGCTACCCCTAAGGGCGCGGCAGAATGGCCAGCGGAAGGGAACTTGGCTGCTCCCTTCTGGCCGCTGGGTGCTGCTGGCGGATACGCAGCACCTGTTCAGAAGCCCAGTAATGTGGAACGGGGTTCACGAGTTAGGAGCAGAAAAGACGATTTCCTGGCGCCACTGTTTACTTCCTACAATTTCAGCTAGATTCCAACAGGTTAAAAAAGAATCTGTGGGTCTTCGCCTTCAGCTAATGGAAAACCAACAGGGTAGCCCTAAAAACTTCTGTTGGCTGTTCTTAATTTCCTAACATTTAAATAATTTGTGGGTGTCCTTTTGTTAAGTTTTACATTTTCACAAAGCATATTATTCTTTATGTTTTTAGGTTTATAAAGAAACATGATATGGCCATTCCAGTACTTATGCAATACTTTATTCTTAGTAATTCTTTACTACCATGGACTTTTTCCTAGTTGACGTCTTTGTACATGTTCACCTATTCAAATACTATGTGAGTTCTCTGAATTGATTACAGATTTGTACATATGATACACAACATTCTGGCCTCTAAGTTGGAATCATGACTTGATTTGAATTTTGGAATATTGTTTTGAAATATTTAATTAAATTCCAATTAATTAACATTTAATTAATATTCTGAATATTGTTATACTTTTTGTTTTATGATTCATACTGTATCTCCAACCTGTAATCTATTTATAAGACATGGTATGATATTATCTCTTAGTATTAGAAACTTCAAAAAGGTAATATATGTACATATATGTATATAGAAGGATGTATATATAGAATAGCTATATAGCTACTTTGTCTTAGTTCATTGAGAACAGAAGTTTGTAGTAATATTGTTTAGAGAAGATACCAGGTCTGTACCTTTTCCTCTGAATAACTACTGTAAAGACAACAATATGCATGGTATTAATTGTAACTATCCTACTAGCTTGTTTTGAAACTATTTCTTTGCAATTTTATCTATTTTCTCATTAAAATGAATGAAAAAAGAATGACTCAAAAATACCCCAAGATATTTGAAACATGAAATCTGGTTTATTCTAGGGAAGTATAGTTCCATTATTTCTGTTGTTTTGCTGTTTCTTTTTTTAATGTATGTGGTACAGGGTCTGATTATGAAGCTTGGACTCATGGTGATCCATCTGCTTTCAGCTTCCCCAGCTCTGGGATTGCAGGCGTGTGCTGCCTCCCCCAGACTCTGTCGCCTGCTCAGTGTGCTCGTGGGTGGGGCTGGTAAGGTATGCAGTATCTTTTTTCTTTTTCAAGCAGTCCTCGAACTTACTATGTATGCCAGTTGGGTTTAAATTGCAACCTTCCTATCCCAGTCTCCAGTGCTGGGAACACAGGCATCTACTCTTGTGGCAGTTAATTTCATTTTTTTTTATTGAATAAAAACAATAAAAGCCCTTTTCCAGCTCAACTGCACAGTAAGATCATATCAAGGACTTAAACATGCAACAATAGAACAATGGGTTAAACATGAAATAGTGCTAGAGACGGAAGAGTTAATTTGACAGAATTTTACAGCACTGCACAAATACGCCTAGTACTATGCTACTTATTATATGGTCTTTTTTAAGCAGCACTAGAAAAATATATGCATCTTGAAAGTACAGTTTGATAAATTAAAATAATATAAATCTCCCCCCTAGTACTTAGCATCTAGATCAATACACAACCTAGGATCAAAGATCTAGGTGACCCTGAAGCTTCCTTCTCGTCCCTAAGTCTCCCAAGGGGGAGAAATATCACCGTGAGTTTTAATTTTTCTTGCTTCAGAACGTTATCCAAATGGAATCTTAGAATACGTACTCTTTGATGTGTGGCTTATTTTGCTCAATATTGTGCTTGTGATTTTTAGTTAAGTGATCATATGTGTCAAGAATGTGAGCTTTTTCTTTGCCAATATTATTTTGTTATGAAAAAATATATTTTATCTATCTGCTCTCTTGTTGGAGTTACCTAAGTTGCTTATCATGTTCTAGAATTATAATTATGGACATTCTGGTTCATAATTATAATATGCTTCATTTGTTAGGATATTCTAACTTTCAGGATTTAATTTACATTTCCTGAAAAGGAATTTCACCACCTTTACTTATTGGCCATGCAATGGATGATTTTCTGTGATGTTCCTATTAATATATTTCTTATTTCTTCTATTGTTTTTTATTGACAAAGTGATTTTTTAAAAAATAAAGTCTGGAGTCGTTGAGTCCTTTGTCAGGTGTATGAGCTGCTAATTTTTCTGCCACACTGGGTTACCTGCTCATACTCTTTATGGATTCTTCTTATATAAAGATTTAAAATTTTTCTGATTTGCATATGTAGAAGAATTCTTCCATCATGGAAATGAAATCAAGTCGACCACGGTATACAATCTTTTTTGGTGTGTGCTTGAATTTGATTTGCTAACATTTTGTTAGAGATTGTTTGCATCTGTTCACCAGGAATTTTATTTGTATTAGAGTAAGCATTGGTGTTGGCTGTTCTTTAAAAGTTTGGTAAAATTCAGCAGTGGAACTACCTCAGCTACTCTTCTCTCGATGCTGGCCTAAGTACCTGACACTCAAAATGAAGGAAGGCAAGGTTTATTTAGCTCACAGTTAATGGAGGTTGCAGTCCATCCTCCGCTGGCTGCAAAGCAGAGAGCAGCAGTTCGTGGCAACAGCACAGAGCAAGAGCCAATAAGAGGAGTAGTGGGAACAACGGCAGCAGAGAGCACGTGTGCCTCCGTTAGGTTGCTTTCAGGCTATCAGCCCCATGCTGGGTGCAGCACACGCCCATAATCCCAACAGCACTCACACCCATAATTCCAGTGGATCTTCCGAGTTAATCACAAACTTGAGCAGTCCGCCCCGTGCTCACTTTGGCCGCACATATACTAAAATTGGAATGGTACAGAGAAGTCTGCCCCATGACGACATGAGGCTTTGAGGGGGACAACTAGACATAGACTGTATAACAGAAACCATCTGGTCTTGAGTTCTCTTTGCAGGGAAATTTTTATATTTTTGGCTCAATCTCGTTACTTGCTACTGGTCTACTCAGATTTCCTTTAATGTCTACTTAGTTCAAATATGATAGGTCATATGTGTCAAAAGTTTGTCCAGTTTTCGAGTAAATTTGAGGATTGCTCTTTCTCTGACTGTGATATTCTAGCTAAAGATTTATCAATTTGTCTATCATTTGGAAGAATTTACTCTTATTTTCAATAATTCATGTTACTAATCTTTTAGGCTCTTTGTCATATTTACACTTTGATTCTTATTATTTCTTTACTTGTACTAATTTTGGGTTTAGTTCATTCTTGCTTTCCTGAGTCCTTGAGATGTAACATCAGGTTGCTTATTTGGAATGTTCCAAATTGATACAGACACTCACCGTGGAAATGCATAGTAGAAGTAGAGTGAAATACTATCTTGCCTCAGAATGGCTATTCACAACAACAACAACACCAAAAACCACAACACCAACAAACCCAGCAACATAAAGGATGATCAGGAGGAGGAACTTCTCTATACTGTTGCTGGTGACATAAATCAGTAGAACTACTATCAAAAACAGTGTGTAGGCTTGGAAAACCACTTTGACAGAGCTACGCTATTATCTAGTTATTATACTTCTGGATCTATATCCAGGGGAATGATGTCGCCATACTAGAGACCTCTGGATACTTTTGTTTACTGCAAACTTACTCAAAATAGGAAGTGCCAGAATCAGCCCAGGTTTTTGTTAACAGACGAGTGCTTAAAGAGAATATGACAAGCATACACCATGAGCTGTGAGCTACTCAGGAAGAAAAAGCGCATCTTGTAATTTGCAGCTAATTGACGGGTCTGGAAGGTATCATATTAAGTTAAATAGCTCAGACACAGAAAGACAGTATTATTTGTTCCTATATGTGAAAATTAAAAACCAAAGCAAAGCAAAAAGAAAAATTGACACAAAAGTAAGGTAGTGATTCCCAGGGACTGGAAAGAATGCTGGACAAGAGAAAACAGAAGAAAAATAGATAGATATGGTTAAGGCAAATATGAAGCTTTTTATTTTATTTTATTTTTGCTTTTGTTTTAACTGCCATGCTACATTAATGAAGGCCTGGGGGTGTTGTGTTAGAGTAGGAAAGTGATGTCTCAGTCAATGCTGGAGATGGAGAGAGGTGAATTTACCTTACCTGCACACGTTTCACCTTTCCCCCCTTCTGCACTGCTTTCTACCCGTTAGTGAACCCCACATATGTCTCCTCTGGACTCCTCCTCAGTATTTCCCATCTCCATCATGTCAATTGATTGCAGTTTGGCCATAGCCATTAGAGTAAGACTTGAAAACCCTCATCGGTTTGCTGCATCCCTTCTGTTTACAGATTTCAGCCCCTGAATGTGTGGCACTAAGATCCAAGCAGGAAAACAACCACTGTGTTTATCTCTTTAATGAACCTCTACATAAGGAAAGGATGATAAAGGGACACTATTAGGAGCTGCATATACTTCCTGATGTTCAGCTTTTTTTTTTTTTTTTTTTTTCCCATACATTTCCCTTTTTCATGACTTCTAATTGTCTTTAGTAAAATAAAATGTATCTCATTTGGTATTTTCTTTTGAGTCAAAGGCTTGCATTTAAATTCTGTTAGTAGCCGGGCGTGGTGGCACACGCCTGTAATCCCAGCTCTCGGGAGGCTGAGGCAGGAGGATCGATGTGAGTTCAAGAGCAGCCTGGGCTACAAAAGTGAGCTCAAGGCCAGCCTGAACTGCATAGTGAGACCCTGTCTCAAAAAGACCAAAAAAAAAAAAAAAAATATATATATATATATATATATATATATATATATATATATATATATATATATAAATTCTGTTAGAATGGCGCATTTGTTAATAATAAAGTAAAAGGTTCCTAATAAATGTAGAATACCCTGTAATCTTTCCTAATTATACAGATCATGTAGAGCTTAGAATTTTCCCTTGTTTGTATATAATATATAAATTTAAGTTCAATTTAAATGCAGTTGTTTTCTCAGGTAGAGGGAAGAGCCACACTCCAGAACAAAATATAATTCAAAGTAACTTTTCTTTCAATAAAAACATGCTTCTCTCCTCAGCCCTGTGAATGTAAATTTGCTGCTACACATAAATGTGCCTTGTAAACTCTACAGTGCCATAAAATGAAAGCTATTTGACTTAATAATTAACATTAATGCTAATAAAATATTGTCCTCTATTAAAATGCAAATGCTCTGGGGATACTGAGACATTAAACCAATTATGCATGACTTGGTGAGAAATATTTCATCAGCAACTTTCCGACATAGTAGATGAAGTGTTGTGATGCAACGAGGACAGAGAAAAAGAGGTAGCAGGCAGGCAGGCGTCTGTATGTGTGTGAAAGGGAGGGAGACAAGGGGAAGCGAGAGAGAGGAAAAAGGGAGACAGAGGAGGGGAGACAGACAGAGAAAGAGAGAGAGAGAGTCAGACAGAGACAGAGACAAAGTAATAGAGACAGAGAGAGACACAGAGACAGGGACAGAGGGAGAGAGGGACAAGAGCGTAATGAGACAGAACAGAGCAGAATGTCTGGCCCAAGTGCTTGTTTTCAAGACAGAACATCAAGTCTCACTTTGGGCAAATGGGCGACTGACCACCATTACTTCCTCGTGGACCTGCTTTCATCAAATCTCGGATGCTGAAACCTTCTGGGTGCTTTGGATGCATGAGAAATACCTTTTGTGGGATTCTTTCTCTTGGAAATAGCCTTAGAAGATTCAGACAAAGGTCTCTAGCTCTGACAGTCAATGACTCCTTCAAAGCTTCATGAGAAGGTGGATGGCCGTGCTTGGTATTTCTGTCAGGTTCTGTGTGCGCTGAGTCAGAGACGTACCTCGCTCAAGACTCAGCCACTGGAAAAGGTTGATGTGAGTTTGTGTCAGGACTGGCCTCGGGGTCTCATTTCATCGAGGAGGGCACTAGGATGCCAGATGAGGCAGGAGATCAGGGCATGGCAGCCGGCTGGGCGCCCCACCCATCAGGAGGGTCTGTCAGCTCATGGGAGGACATATGCGCAGAACAGCTTTGAAGTCATCTGTGTAATGGGCCACAGCTGACACCAAAAGAAGATAACAAAGATGTTGGCCATCAGTCTTGTCCTTGCTGTGTTTCTTGCAATGGCTTCCTTAGCATGCAAGTTTTATTTTCTCTTCTTTCTTTCACATCCTCTTTCCTTTTTTTCAGGGCACTTTTCTTCAGTGCACATCTTCCTTCTTTCTCTTTCCTCAGAGCAATTCTGCATACTTTGTATACATTCAGTAATCATTAAACTTCTATAGTCTTTGGCTGTCCCATGCTGTTCTTCAAATGGGACAAGAGCCTGGGAAGGATCACTGGATGCTCTAGCATCCGATAGCAGAAGAGCATATGTCTGGCAACGAAGATCACAGAGTGACTTGGCAGCTAAGCCAAGATTGTAACTCGCCCCTCCTGGTCTGTCCCACTGGTCTGAGGCCACTATCTTATTGTCACAGTTAACGGGATTTCAAGTTTGAGAGCATTCATGAAGAAGGCAGAAATTGAAGCTTTGGGGTGGAAAAGTCTCATTTCCTTATAATTAGTTATCTTTCTTCTTTCCTTTTCTTATTCCCTTCTTCCTAACTGTTCTTGCTTCTATTTTTCCTTCTTTTCTGAGATGTCAATCCATGGATCCCACTCGGTGTCAGTAGTAGATGTTTACAATGCAGAGTGTACATGTACATTTCTAGATACACACAACACAGCTCAACTACTTGGCCTTCTTCCTTTGCGCATTCGAGACACTGCAAAGATGAGGCAAACAGCTGCCCACTCTGACTTCAGGGGCTGGAGTGATGAGAGGCAAAATGAGCAAAGTATTTTGCTACAATGTGATTGGCCCAGAGCCAGGAAGGTATGGAATTGTCTGAGATTCTTCACTGTAATCTTGGATAGTTGGGAAGGTCCTGCAGAAAGGTAAGGCTGAAGCCAAGGCCTACAAGTAGGAGCATAATTAACTTAAAGGGTGAAGGGAGCGGAAGAAGGGCTCCCCTGTGGAAGGAGAGAAAGAAAAAGAAAGGGGGATGGATGAATAAGAGTACAACAGAGAAGAGGAAGTGAGGAAGTAAGAGAGTAAAAGAATACAAAGAATTAAGCATCTTTAAAGGAGGGACTTGTGAAAATCAGACAGCAGGAAAAGTAAGCAGGAACCAAATCACACCTGACGTTTCTGGTCATTGTAAACAGTTTGGTTTATGGTCTTAGAGAAGAGTGAATTATATGTAAAACAGTCTTGGAAAATGACTTTTACTACTAAGCACATACATTATCACATCTCCTCAGCACTTTTCAAGAAAGTCCTCGTCCTGCACAACAGTGCTCTTGAACTTCTTCCATGTATTCTTTGGCCGATATCTTCCCACCCACCCACCACCCCATCCTACGGTAGCTGCCATCATCCCTCTGCTTCTCGGAAGTCAGCTTTTTTAGATTCCATGCATCAATTGTGTCATGCAGAATTTGTCTTTTTGTGCCTGGCTTATATCATTTAACATAACATTCTCCAGGTTTGCCCATTTTTGCCCATAGCAAATATGTATAATTTTATCTGTTGATGAAACAAATATCCCACTGCCATATTAGAAAATGATGACCTTGGCCCGGTGGGATGGCTCAGTGGTCTAAAGCGCCTGCTTGGGGAAGCTTGGGTGGCTTCAGGGACTGCGGTTTGATCCCCAGCACCACATGCTGCGCCAGCCCTGCCCTCGGGACGGGCTGAGCCGGCCATGAAAATGAGTGAATAAACAAACAAAGGTTCTGAAACAATAAATAAATAAATAAATAAAAATTTAAAAATAAATCCACTCAAAAAAAAAAAAAGAAAATGATGACCTTGGTGGGTTTTAAGTATAGAGGTGCTGGGTACTGCAGAAACTTTTAAGACTGATCTTAGTGGGAGATTTTATATTTAATTTAATAATGGGGTACCATTTTCTGTCTAAATTTAATATTTCTTTTTTTCCTCCAAAAATAAGAACTGGAAAGTCCTAGGCTGGGTCTAAGGCTTGAATGTAATTATGTAAAATGAAACAAATAACTTAAAAATAAAGGCTGCAGCTCATGCCTGTTACATAAAAGCTCTCCCCAAAATGCAGCCAAAGGTGAAGTTGCACACAGTGAGGCGCCCTGCGCTGCTTCCCCCTGTGTGTGACCTCTCAGCTGTTACCTGCAGAGAAAACTGATCTTCAGACTCCTTTCTTTTCTTCTGTTTCCTGCCATTTTTAATCCACATGTGAATTCTCATTATCCTGCCTGTCTTTGCTCTAGCGGAAGCCTGGATACGAGTTCCGCATGAAATCCTGAGTCTTGCACTTCAAATTCCCTGTCTAAATTCCTACTTCTGCTGACCTGTGATTGAGTCATGTAGAGCAACCTTGACTTGGGAAACCAGAAGGTTGCCTGGCAGGCCTTGAGCTTCTTTTCCCTGGCTGCCTGCACGGTGAGAGAAAGGGAGCAGGTAGGTGTGTTGCTGCAGCATGCAGGAAATTTCCAGTAGAAATTCGGAAAAAAGGTAGTATAAAGCGTTAAAAGGAGGTTGGTAGATGTTTGAGATACCAAAGAGAAGCGATAGTTTGGATGCAAATCCTGTGGGTTTTAATCTATTTTTAGCTTTAATTGTTGATCCCTCTGGTATTTATTTTCCTTGTGGGTTTTCATTGACTGGGCAATGTGAACTTAATTTGGATTTGTGGTCACAGATTATTTTAAGTGTTGTGGCTCTTTTTTGGGATCTTAATTTGGAAGGCAAACGTGACCCTGCCTTTTTTGATCGGATCTTTGAAAAGAAATGGTTCGATCAGATGTGTTGGCTTCTTTTGTCTTTTTGAGATAGAATTTCATGATGCAGCTTAGCTTCATCTTGAACTCACTCGTAGCCCAGGCTGGCTGCAAACTCCTGGTGATCCTCCTGTCTCAGCCTCCTCAGTGCTGGGATTTACAGGCGTGCGTCTCCATGCCCGTCCTTGAAATGTGTGCTGTGGATCTTCTGAGGCACTCTGAGGCCGTGCACGGTGCACAGAGGGTCAAGGTGTGCAGGCTTAGAGGACCCATATCAGCAAAAGCGTATGTTCTTTAACTTATTTTGTATATTAAGTTTCTGGGCAATTTTACAACCAGGATTTCATAGCTGCTAGGAAGTAAAGGGAAGAAAGAAACTCATTCATAATACCTCACGTTACTTTTGTTATGGCCCAGTGAGGTTAACACATCTGAACTGGTGAAGGCGAGGTACCATAGCCCAAGAGCTCTTCACAGGCTCAGATGACGAAGACACAAGATCACCAGTGAAGACTTCTATGAGGTCGGACAGAGAAGAAAGTTATCAGGATTGGGGCGGGGTGTACAGGAAAAGGAAGGAACTGGACACTGGCTCTCAGTCAATTTGTAGAAAATTCACCTTCCTGGCAACAATTCCTGAAAATACCAATTCCCTGAAAGCATTAAATGAAAATAACCTTGTCTAAGGAGCAAGTGGTCTCATTCCATGAAATCTCTCAGGCAGGTTCTTCAAACCCGATCTAGGACACTTTGCTGAGAGGACTCTATCCGAGGTAGGTGGTCAGGGGTAGGACAGCAGCGCAGGACAAAAGTCTGCAAAATTAGCAAAGGCAGTAAAAGAAAGGCTAAACCTTTCTCAGAAAATGTTGAAGATTCTAACTTTTCAGAAACACGTGTAAAATGCAAGAGGAACTAAGATTCAAGTTGCCTAGATTAACAAATGCGTACAGAGATTGCACTGACATTTGCTTTTCTTTTTCTCTGATATTATGAATATTCTGATAGTAACATTAGTGTATAAGTCTTGATGGTTTTGTAGGGAACGTCTCATTCTCTTGAGTGGATACTTAGGAGTAGAACTGCTGCATCATATGGTGAGCCAGCATTGTTTGTTTGTACCAGGGATTGAACACATTACCTTATGCTTACCGGGCAGGTACTTATGGTGCTGAGCTATCTCCTTGGCCCAGTGGTTTATTTATTTATTTTTTTTAAATTATGGTATGGGGTAAGCACAGGGTCCTGAGTTCAATCCCCCGTACTGAAAAAAATTAATCATTTATTTATTTATTTATTTATTTATTTGGTAGAAGGTCTTGCGATGCGCCTTAGACTCATAGTGATCCTCCTGTCTCAGCCTCTCCAGTACTGAGATTACAAGCTTGCTTCACCTTGCCTGGTTTCAGTGGCCAGCATAGTGACATGGCATGTGGTACCAGGGACCGATCTTGGGTCCTTGCACTTGCCAGGTGGGTGCTTGGACTGCTGAGCTATCTCCCCAACCTTGAGTGGTTCATTTTTAAAGAGACAGAATTGCTTTCCGGCATGACTGAATCACTTTAGGCTGCCATGAGCCATCTATGAAGTTCCAGTTTTTCAAACGGTTGCCAGCACCTGTTTTCTGACCTTAGCTTTATTGATTCTAGTGGGTGTGAAGTGGTTTCCTTTTGTTTTGATTTGCAATTTCCAGTGACTAATGACATTGAGCATATTTTCTTATGTTTACCTAGGTTTGTATATCTTCTTTGGAGAAATATTTATTCAAATTGTCCATTTTAAAATTGGTGTATTTGCCCACTTAGCATTGAGTTGTCAGAGTGACTTTATATTCTATATACAACTCTTTATCAGATGTGTGATTTGTAAATATTTTCTTCCATTTTGTGCTTTTTTTCTATCTCTTGCTCGTGTTCCTTTATCTAATCTTTTCAGCGCTGGGGACTGAGCGGAGTAGACGGCTACTCTCCCAGTGCTTTATTTATTACTTTTGACACAGTGTCATTTAGCAGAATTACTAAATTGCTGGGCCTCGTCTCAGGCTTGTCCATCTTCTACCATAGCTTCACAGAGTACTGGGATTGCAGGCGAGCACCACCACACCTGGCCTCGAAGGTGGTTTTTACAGCAGAAAATTTTAAACTTCAATAAAGCCTAATTCATCATTTTGGATGCTTGTCCTTGTGAGTTATTAAGGTTAGTATTCAACTACTCCAGCAATATGTCAGTTGCATAGATCTATGTTTACCCATGTGTCAGTGCATGTGGCTTTGTATAGTATAGCTTTATAGGAAAAATTCTGATTGAGAGCTATATGTCCTTTAAATTTGTTTTCATTTTAAATATGATATGTGTACTTTGGCTCCTTCTATTTCCGTATGAATGTTAAGATCAGACTTTCAATTTCTGTAAGGAGTCAATTGAGAATGTATTCTCATGCAGCAATTGGGGCACGATCACCCTCTGAACAGCACTAAGTCTTTTCATCCATAAGATGCCTTTCTCTATGTTAGATCTTTAATTCTTTCATCAGTGTTTTCTAATTTTAAGTGTGCAAATCTTGTACATTCGTTGTCAACACTTTTGCTCAGTATTTTGTTCTTTTAATATCACTGTAAAATGAACTCTTTCCTTAATTTCATGTTCCAGATTGTTGTGCTGCTTGTACATACATAATTGATTTTTGGGCATTGACATTGTGTCATATGATCTTTTATTTTATTTATTTATTTATTTATTTATTTTATTTTATTTTATTTTTTTGTATTTTATGGAAGGGTCTACAGGGTATTCGGGATCTCACTATTACTAAATTGGACTCATAGGGATCTGCCTATTTACAGCCTTCCAAGAGCTGGGATTACAGGTGCATGCCACCATGCCCAGTCTCAATTGCTCTGTGTGCCCTGGAGGTGCGGCCGGCTCTGTAGGCTCTGAGATCCAAATGCCGGCGCCTGCGCCTGCTGGCAGGTGCTTTAATCTGTTGAGCTATTCGGCCACCCCTGTATCGTCTGATTTTGATGAACTTATTATTTCTAGTATTTTGAAAGGAACCCTTAGTTATCCTACCTATAGGATCATGTTATCCGTGGATGAAAACAGTCTCACTTCTTCCTTTTCAATTAGGAAGCCTTCATTTTTCTCTCTTTGCTCAACTACACTGAGTAGAACCTTTCGTACAACGTAGAATAGAAACGGAAATAGTAGATATTTTTGCATTGTTTTTGATTTCGTAGGGACAGCAATAATCTTTTATTATGAGTGTGATGTGGGCTGCAATTCTTTTGTAGATTTCCTTTATCAAAATGAAGAAGTTATCTTTTATTACAAGTTTGTGGAACATTTTACTATGCATATGTTCTAGATTTTGTCACATTCTTTTTCTGCCTCTGTTGAGATGGTTATGTGTTTTTGAAAAATCCAGGAATGGCATAACCTGTATCATTTTGATAACCCCACTTCATTAAATCATTTGATGTCTTTAAAGTGTTGTGTCTAGGTTTATAATGTTTCATTGAGACTTTCTTCATTGGTCTTTGCCTACTTTTTCCCACTTTCATCTTGCTCCTCCTAATACTATTTTGATGAGAAAATAGTTGAGATTCACTGTGCTTGAAGGGTGTTTTCTATAACATCTATGGGCTATGGGGTGAGTTGCGGGTGAGGCTGGGTCATAATTTTTCATAAATTACCTTCCTTAAACACCATAGAGTTCTTGGTCTTCAAGAAGTATTTTTCAACACAGTCTTGGCCTAAATGTAAATGACTGACATTATCATTACTTATTTTGGCTTTGTTCAGTGCTTTCCGTGCATTTTCCAGTGGAATGCTAGGATTCATTCTGAAGCAGCTGGAGGCTGAACGACTCGCCCAAGATGACCTTACCTACACATGGTAAGGCCAAGCTGCAAAGCTACCTGACTCTAAATCTTGAAGTCTTATGCTGCCAAAGCCTTCTTCTTTCTTCCCTTTTGACCTTCCATATTTTTTCTTCTCTATACTTCTTTCATTCACATTTATTGAGCTCTTACTATATATACTACTATACTTATTAGCTAGTATTTATTGAGCATGTACTATGGGCCAGAAAATATACCTTTCGTTACATGATTGTTAGCTTCATTGCTATAAATACCGCTACAGCATATACTTTCATTAGTCCTATTTTTCAGTTGGCAAAATTTATGTTCAAAGGTTTTATGTAATTTTCCAAGATCAGAAAGCTAAGAAATGCAGATGCGTATCAAACAATCTATTGATAATGCTATATACAGCATGACGAAATTAGACTTGATAACTGTTTTTACATAGTCTAAAAAAGATGGAAGAAAGTGAACCATGGAAAAGATGCCAGGAGCAGTTACCAAGTCTGGAGAAGCAGCAGAAGTTTCCACTAAGATTGGGGCTTATTTGTGATGTTGAAAGAAGAGCAGGAGTGTAGCTCAATGGTAGAGCCCACTTAGGGTGAGGGAGGCCTTCAGGAAAACTTCCAGCACCACACAAATAAACTTTAAGGAAACTTTAAAGAAGAGTAGGAGTATGTTAGTACCTGGAATGAATATCCAGGTCAAGCTATCAGGTGAGGTGACAAAGGAAGAGGGTAGTGGCAAATCTCCATCAGCTTCGAAGACAGGAGAAATGGAGTTCACATCGGAACTGGATCAGCAAGGCAACTCAGAAGGCCGGAACTGCAGGCAGGTTGCGAAGGGGCCAAGCCAAGGGTGCACCATCAAGGCACCGTGCTGAGCACAGGAATGACATCAACAGCTCTGATTTATAGCCACACCCCAGGGCAGTGGCCAGGAAATCAAGGGTTCTTTCTAACAGTGCTGGGGGACATGGGAGGTAGGTGCTGGGTAACATTGGATTGTGGCTTTGATTGTACCATGTGAATCTAGAGTGATTCATTTTTCTCTTTTGGGGGCTTGATTAAACAAATTGAGTATAAGACGTAGAGGTGGATCCAACTGGATTCCATTCTTAACTTAATTATTTTTTAGATACATATCCCTGGACTAATCTTATTGCCTCTCTGAGGGTGTCTTTCTAGAAGAAAGATACAGTTCGCTGGCCTCAGAAGAGATGCTCCAAGTAAGATGACTACCTGGTATCATTTACAAACACTTCCCATACCTGGATTTAAAACATGAAAACTAGGAGGACCCTGCCCTAAAGCCCACACTGATAGAGGAACTTGTGCCTGTGCTGCCCCACCCCCAGGCGACTCAGCACCTGTGAGCCCCGATCCCTGCCATGGCCACTCAGCAACTCCAGGGACACTTTGTATTTGTTTCCTCTTGGCACCAGGCAGCAGAAGTTCCAACCAACTGACCAACCCCATCACAAGTGACACCAGTGTCCTAGCAGAGAAGGAAATCCCCTTTTACAAAGAATGCTGGGAAAGCAAAGTATGCATGTGTGAAAGATTGAAGCAAGCACCTTGTTCTTAGCCTTGTACTAAACAAAAATGAAATGAATATTGATCAAAGATCTAAATGTTAAAATAGATACAATCTGCTCAAAGTTAAAGTGGGTAAAACTTTGAAGACATAGGCAATGGTATGGACTTTGTGAACAGAACTTCAATGGCACAAAAAAAAAATATTTCCCAAATCAACAAATGAGATCAAATCAATGGAAAAAAACCTTCACAGCCAACAGTGTGAAGTACTAATCTCAGCTATTCCTAGGCAGAAGACTAATATCTAGAATGGATGAAGAATTAAATAAAAGACTCATCCAAATGAAAGACCCATTTAAAAAAAAAATGAGCCAGTGAAATGAACGGACACTTCTCAGAAGAAGGGCAAATTCCAATAAATTAGTGAAAAAAATGTTTACTATCACTGGTCATTAGGAAAATTTCATCTTAGAACACTGGGATTCCATCTTCCTCCAGAACAATGACCATCATCAAGAAATCAGATAATAACAAATGCTGATGAGATTGCAGGAAAATAGGACCCCTTCTCTATTCTGTTGGTCAGGATGTGAATCAGTACAACTGCTGAAATCAGTAGATTCCTCAAAAATTTGCGTATTTAAAGCAGCAAATTGAGTAGTTAAAAATCTCTCTGTCTCTGTCTTCTCTCTGTCTCTGTCTTCTCTCTGTCTCCGTCTTCTCTCTGTCTCCGTCTTCTCTCTGTCTCTGTCCTTCTCTCTCTCTCTCTCTCTCCCCTGGGATTGAACTCAGGCCCTTGCACTTGCCAGGCAAGCGCTTACTCTACTGAGGTATCTCCCCAGCCCCCTGTCTTGCAGCTTCTAAAGCTATTTATCAGGTGATTGGCAGTGGGTGAAAGACAGGCTTGGGCAACAGAGTCGTGCGTCACTACATAGCAGCTCATTCACAACTGTAGGTGAACAGAGATTTCTTTTCCATTGCCTAATATTCTGCAGAAAGCAAATAACCATGCAGCAAAAGCCTCGTATAAGAGATAAAGGAGAATTTAATTTTTGATACATCCCCCAAGCAGTTTGTGTATCTCTCGATGTGTATGTGAATGCTTTTTCTATTATCTCTCTCTCAGTTTACTTTGACATTCAAGATTAAAGCAGCAAAACAGGTAACTCTGGCTGACTAATTCCTGATACAAAATTTTCTTGGTTATAATTATCACAGGAAATTCAATTGCATTTATTTGGTCTTTTTCATTTCCTTTGTTCCTTCGTTCCTTCCCTCCCTCCCTCCCTCCCTCCCTCCCTCCCT
>PVJA010008682.1:0-63541 GCA_004027025.1 Myocastor coypus
TATACCTATATGTATTAATCTAAACTGATCTGATGATGAAAATATGTAATATAACCATTGTTAAATTTAAACAATAGAAAATTGAAAAAAAAAAAAAAAGACACTTTCAACAGTGCTTTTTCTAGGGTATCGGCAAGCCTGGCCTCACCTTGGGAAGATCTTTTACAAGTATCCACATACCTGTCTCTGTTCTTTGTTTACTTTCATTCATTCTAATAAACTTAAGATTCAAAATGCAAAAGATCTAAGGGACTTTCAAGTAGTACCCCTAATCTCTGCTACTCTGCTTCTTCTCTGTATCTGCCTGATGCAGGACCCTCAGGCAGTAGATATGGCGTCAGGGGAGCTGTGTGGCTCTTGCCTCATGACTGCAATTACATTGCTCCTGGCTGCTGCTTAGAGACTTTGGAGTAGTGGGAAGAGGTCCCAGCAAGAAGCTACCTCTTTGCTCAACCATGTGTGGAAATAGAGAATATGCAGTAGGACAATGTGGGATGTGGGGCAGAAGCAGGCTCTGGAAGAGATCAGTAAGCGCCTTGAAACTCATGGCCACTGGCTGGCTTTCCTGGCTTAGAACGGAGATGCTACAGGCTTTGCCATTTTTTGATCTGTTCATTCATTTTTCATTCACCCGTCAAGTGTTTAGCATGGTTCCATGGGTTGGCAAGCTTCAGCCACAGCCTTAGCGGTCAAAGTAGATCTCTCAAGGAAGTTCTTGGGCCGAGCAACTGCCTGGTGTCACACAGAGTCCCGCTCTTTCAAGACTTCCGATGCTACTTCTGTACTTGCTGTGATTTCTGTGCATTCCCAAGTCTCAGTCGCTGTCAGAGATCTGAGATGCGCTGTGGGCAGTGCCTCACCTTCTCACTCCTTGTGTCCCTTTCATTTTGACACTCAGCCCTACTTGTTGGCAAATGAGGCCAATTTCTACCCATCACCTGCTTGTCAGGCTGCTTGTGCCTGAGATCACTGGGGACAGCTTGTTTGCTGTGATCACTGTCACTTCAGTGGACTTGGGACCCTTATTTGGAGTTCTTAGTATGGGATTTGCTTTTTGAAGGTGCTGAAGAAACATAGGGATTTGAAAACGTATTTTTTTTGGTCTTAACTTCACTTGCACGAAAGATGCAAAATCCTGCTCCCTGATAGATGGAGCAAATTCAGAAAGAGTCTCCTGTAGCTTCAGGCTCAGACTCTGACTTCCTAGTTTGGGGGTCACATATCCCCTTTATGAGGTTTTTCACAGGTTAATGGGAATGAAATTCACTCTCACGGAAGATGAGCTGATAAGAACCAGATAATCTCTGAATTCAACTCATTTTAACTTGGCTGTGACTTGCTTAGTATTTTGAAAACAAAAACTTTGTCTCTGGTTTTTGAAACCCTTCATTGCACTTCCTATGATATCCAGAGGAAGATGGAAAGCTACACGCTCTCATAATGCACTCCTGCATTGGGATCTCTCTGCAACTCAAGATCCCACAGAAGATGCCAAATGCATTTGCAATGACTTAGACCTCATTTATTTTCCAGAACAGGATGCAAAACATGGCTGTCCAAATTGATGAACCACGGCCGGCCTGATAGCTCAGCAGACTAAAGCTCTTGCTTAGGCAGAGCATAGCAACTGGGGTTTGATCCCTAGTGTGCTGTACCAGTCCTGCCCCTGGGGCACACTGAGATGGCAACTGAGACTGGGAGTGGCGGTGCACTCCTGTTACCCCAGCGCTTAGAGGGTTGAAAACAAGAGGATCACTACGAGTCCAGTCTACATAGTGAGACTGTGTAGGCCCTATCCTAAATACAGAAAAAAAAAAAAAAAAAAAAAAAAAAATGAACCAGCCGACACTGTGATGTCTGATGTAATCCCACATTTTTTTTTTTTTTTTTGATTTTTGAGACAGGGTCTCACTGTGCAGTTCAGGCTGGCTTTGAGCTCACTTTTGTAGCTCAGGCTGGTCTCGAATTCACAACGATCCTCCTGCCTCAGCCTCCCAAGTGCTGGGATTACAGGTGTGAGCCACCACGCCCGGCTATGTGATGTCTGATGTAAAGAAGGAAATTTCATGTGCCTGGTCCTGCTTCAGGGACAGCAGCAGAGGCCAATGGGACCTCAGACTGTCTATACCCACATGGGCAGATGTACTCCAGCTCTATTGCAATGTGCTTTAAAATCATTTACTTCTTGAAGCAATTGGTGGTTTGGGTCTAGAAGGCCCCTAAAGCCTCATGCAGTGTTAGATGGGCCATTTTCAGAGGCGGCTGAATGCAGAGACTGCTACTTATTCATAGTGCAATGCCTAATCCTAGCAAGGTAAAAGGGGCAGAAAGAGCCCTGTTTTCCCTCTGTTGCTCTTGCTGCTTCTCTGTCTTTGTCGTCATGAATTGTTGCCCTCTGCCATGTCGCCATGCGTTGGAGCCAGCTGCCTATGGAATGGGGAGAAACCTTACAGACAGTGAACAAATAAAACTTTCCTCCCTTAACTTTGGGTGGTGGACATTTTTTTTTTTTTAGCAATTAGAGAAAAGCTACGAAGACAAATGGTGCCAGAAAAAAACATAGACCTGCAGTTATAAAAGGAAAGTAGACTTTTTTTAAAAGCGGCAAGTCTTAGTGTGAAAACAAACTTAGAAAAGTAAAGGGACTCTCAGAAAAATTAGCATTAAGACCACTGTTAAGAAATGATAGTTGTTAATAGTTGGTTATTTCTCCTTTCTATGCTGGAAATTTTAGAGAATCTTGTTCTGAGTTTTTAATCCATTGTCAAAAGCAGTAATGTGTCACTGTCACACTCTTAGGAACTGTGTTCAAGGCTGAATCTGACTATCGTGGAATATGTCATCTATTTACACTCTTCTGAGCTGGGCATCTATGCTGACCTGGCTTTTCTGGTACACATGTGGCATAAAATAGTGTTTCTGTATATATGTCCCTATCTGCCTGGGAAGGGTCTTTGGAGGGTGGTGTGGGGTCACAGGAAGTGTGTACTTTGTGGTTCAGTGGTCTCAAGTGGAGTCACAGATCCAAACTTAGAGCTGGATGACTCTGTTAAGTTACTAACCCTTTCCTGTGCTTCTAAATTGTGGATAACAATAGCGTGGGAATCTATAAGACTCTGGAATGGACATGGGAATGACATAGCTGTCCTACCATGCACACACTGTATATAAGAATAGTCACTGCTGGGGCTGAAATTAGAACCTTGATTGTTGTTGCTTAGATCTAGAATGTCCATCAAAGGCTTCCTGTGTTCAGAGGCTGGGCTCTTGTAAGATGATTAGAACAAAAGGATGCTATACTCTGCAGTGGATTGGATGAAATCATAGGAGAATGCGCTGTGAGGAGGTGGGGCCTGATTGGAAGCGGGTCACTGGGGGCATGGCCTAGACAGATGCCTCTTCTTTCCTAGCTCCTTCCGTGCTTGATTCTTGACCACCACCACACAAAGGCTTTCCTCTATGGCGTCACGTAGTTTCTGCCTTGGAGCCAGCCGGCCAGGGACTGAAACTTCCGAAACTGTGAGACGAAACAAACTTCTCGTTAGAATTATACGTGTTGGGTATTTTTCACAGTGATGATAAAAGTGGCTGTGACACTTTCTATGCAACCTTTTGCTTAGCGTTCTGGTGAGGGGCTGATAGGCTGACCCAGATTCTGAAGGCTTTGGATTTGTCTTCTAATTTGCTTTCGGTAGAACTCCTAACATGGGATCCTTTCTAAAAATAAAGCGACGCAAAATGCTTATATCCTCAGTTGTCTTTTCTGCTTTTCTGCCCCTACTATTCCCACCCCTCCCATTGTCAATGCTGACCAAGGTCAGAGCAATCCTGTTTCCCCCAGAACAGTCACTTCTAACCGTAGGGCCATAGTTGTACGACAACATTAGGCTTTATAATACCTGAGACCCTTGGGTTCATAAGCATGCATGAGGTGGTACGGTGGCCTGGCAGGGTCTGCTCTGTCTGGGAGCACTTTCAATCACCTTCTCTCACCTTCTGACTTACCAGGTGCCGCGTTCCTCCCTGTGACAATGACCAAGTTAGGGTAGACAGGAGGCTGTGTTCTGTTGCTCTTTTGGTGTTCACAGTGGAAAGACCACATGCTCTGGAATCAGAGACAAAGCAAAACAAATGCCATTTCTTTCCTTCTGCCTCAGCAGAACTGCTGCATGTATCTTATTTTCCATGCTTCACTTGGCCAGTGCCTCTGTGCTCCTCCTTTGTCACACGTACATGCTGTCCCTACATTAAAAACCATTTCAGGACACATCCAACTCAACTCTGGCTAATTTGAAGGCCATTATGATCATGTCTAATTTTGACATTTTGTCACGTATTTCAGTCTTGTCCAGAGTGGTTCTTCTTATTTAATATTATTATCTGATTATTTCATTTCTTCTTATCATTAGGACTATTTTGTGTTTAAAAATCTTACGGGATTTTGCCACCAGCTAATCTTAGTAGATTTATCTTGAGACGGCACCTGGATGTGAATAGAAGCCCGGTGTTAGTTACGCCACTTGCACTGCAATGCTCAGTTTCCCATTTGTGCTCGAGACTGGGAAAACTAACCCTTCAATGCAGAGAGAATGGGCACCAGCTTCAAAGGTGTTACGCACTTAGATCTTCCTGAGAAACCTTTGACCACCACAAGATGGCAAAGATGTTTTTCTGTTTCCTTCCAGAAGTTAAAAAAAAAATGCTTCTAATTTTTTTTAGATCTACAAAATATTTTAGGACAATTCTGATACACCGTCATTTTCTGTCCATACTGACATCCAATTGTTTCATCACCACCCAGGGGAAATATGATCCTTTCGCCATTGAATTGTCTTGGCACCTTTGTCAACAATGGATTGAAAAATATGTGCAGGGCTCTATCTCTGGGCTCTGTGTGTGTTCTGTTGATCTTTGTGTCTCTGTTGTGCTGCCCATACCACATGGTCCGGCTTTCTGTAGCTTCACTGAAAGTGTGGAAATTGTATTGTCAGTGTGGTAGCCATAGTGGTCTGAAACCATCCTTGTGTTCACAGAGAGTCAGGTGAGCCACAGGCTGCTTCATGCTCGACTTGACAGACTTCAGTTTTTCCTGTGTCACTTTGGCATATTATTGTGTATTTTTATGCAAGTTGTTCATTTGTCTTTCGACCAGATGTATCACATTCACTCATGGAATATTATTTTAATTGTGCTCTTGCTATCATCTTAATACCTACATAGCATGTAGGGTCTTATCATTTAGTCCTGATATTTGTTAGCGTAACATTTTTAATATATTTATTTATCATGTAATTCTTCAATTTTGATTCATTTCTTTCAAAGATCCAATGTTACCTTTATTCCAGTTTTTATTCCACTGAGTTTTCTTATGATTTTCCTACCCTCATCATTTTCTCTTACATCTTTAGGTTCATTCTTTTCTCCTCAACTAAGGTAGGAAGTTACACTATTAATTTTTATTTTTTCTCTCATACTGTCACTTAAATTCCTAAGATTTTTTTCTAAGTACTTTCTTAGCTACCTCCTTAAGATTTTATATATTATCTTTTAATTTCTCTTTTGGTTTGTGTCTAGATGTGCCCCAAAGCCTCATGCAGTCATTGGGTGGGCTTCTAGAGGTTGTGATGGATTCATGGTCCAGCGCTGCGGTTATGGATCAGAGTGCTACTCTTGACCTGGGGCAGAGAGTCTGAATGCAGCGTAAGGAAGGAAGAGCAGCTTGCTCTCTGCCTCTTCTCGCTTTTCACTCTTGCTGTTTGTGCCACCAAAGACCACTGCCTTGTGCCATGTGCCACTCTGCCTTGAAGCCAGCTGATTATTGACTGAAACTTCCACCACCTATGAGCTAGACACATTTTTTCTTCCTTGATTTGAGGTGTCAGGTATTGTGTCCTAGCAATGAGACAAAATTAAGAGATAATTTCCACTCAGTTTAAGGATTTTTTTCAATTAGCTTGTAGTTTCTTCCTTTACTCATGAATTATTTAGCATGCAGTTCTTTAATTTTGAGACATGTGGACTATAACATTTTGCTGTAGATATCTGGCCTAACTCACTTGTCAGTACCAATTACAAGATTTTAATCTGTCAATGTTGAGGGAATCTTGATTTTAGAACTCAGTGGCTCATCGTTTTAGTGCTCATTCCATCTGCATGGCACATGGAAAAACATGTTGTGTAGTCATTCAGTCTGTGCCCTACAAATATTTATAGATGAAGTTGTGTGCTGGCATCAATATCAAATCTGCCATATCTCTACTCACTGTTTATTTTCTCTACCAATTAGAGAAAGTAGGTTGAAGGCTTTGGTTTCACCTGAACTTATTTCTACCTATGCTTCTTTCTCAGTTGTGATAGAGGTACCTGAAGCATTGTGACTATAGTTTGTAAGTGTTGTAGGAACGCACGCCTGCACACACGTTCACATCCCTGGTGTGCAGTTGGTGCACAAGCATGACACTGCATAATTTCTTTTTTTATCCCCTTTTCCTTCCCTTGCCTCCATCTCATGATCTCCTTTCCATTTGAACAACATCTAGCTCTCTACTTCCTATTCTAATTTTTATTTTGATCTTCATTTATAAATGGGCTTCTCATATAAAAGAACCCATGTGGTGTTTAGGCTCATGTGTCTGCTTTATTTCACCCAGCATTATGGTCTCAAGGTACATCCGCTTTCCCAGAAAGGACTCCAATATATTTTTATTGTTTTTTTTTTTTGCTAGCATTATATTAAATCTTCACAGCAATTTTAGAAGCACTGTATGTCAATTTTCACTATATTGCTTCTACTTACCAGAAATGGGATAACATTCCATTTTCTGATGTCTTCAATTTCCTTTTTCAGAGTACTGTAGTTTTTGTCATAGAGGTCTCTCTCAAATAAATAGCCTAACAGTGCAACTTAGGGTCCTAACAAGACAAGCAAACTCCAAATGTGAAGCTAGCATAAGATACCAAATTACAAGATACAGAACAGAAAAAAAAAAAAAAAAGAAAGAAATTGACACTAAAATTTACAAAAATCCAACTAATTAAAGCATTTGTTTTTTTTCAAATACTAAATAAAATTGACAAAATTTTAACTAATCTATCTAGAACAATAAAAGACCCAAAATCAATGCAATTAGAAAACAAAAAGATGAAATGAAGACAGAAACTGCTGAAATCAAGAAAGATAATTAGCCACAGCAGCCGCAACTGACCAACCAAACAGAGGGCATGCAGGTAGAACCTTCTGGCCTGTGACCCCTGTACCTCCACTGAAACTCGGCCCCCATGTACAGCAGCCTGGACAGACCAGTGGGTATGCAAGTAAGACATCTCAGCCTACAGGCCCCTACCCTACCACTGGAACTCAGCCGCTGCCCAAAGCAGCCCAGACCGACTGATCCAGCAGTGGGCGTGTATGTAGGACCTCTCTGCCTGTGGGCCCCTGCACCACCACCAGAACTCCACCCCCACGCACAGATGACTGGTGAGTGCATAGGCAGGAACACTAGACCTGCACCCCTGTATCACTGGAACTTCTACCTTGGTCAAAACCCAGCTCCAGCATCAGCTGTGGAGCCCTGCAGCAAAATTCCCCGCAGAGAGCCTGGGAGTCAGATCCTATCAGCTAACCCAGGAGCTAAGCATTTTGCCAAAGGAGCATGGTGGGTTCAGCCAGCTTATTTTGCTAAAGTGGCCAAACATCTTTACTGGAAGAAAGATACCCTCTTCAACAAATGGTGCTTGAAAAACTGGCTCCCTACATGCCGAAAACTAAAACTTGACCCAGGCCTATCACCATGCATCAAACTAAAGTCAAAATGGATTAAAGATCTAAATATTAAACCAGAAACACTAAATATCCTAGAAGAGACAGTGGGAAGAAATCTTGAAGACATTAGGGTAGGTCAAGTGTTCATGGGTAAAAATCAAAATACACGTTTAATACTTGAAACAGTCAATAATTGGGAGCTCCTTGTGCTTAGAAGTTATTGCATGTCAAAAGAAATGAGCAACAGTGTGAGAAGGAAACCCACTAAGTTTCAAAAAAATTAACTAATAAGTATTCAGAAAAATGCCATCTATATAGAATTTATAAAGAACTAAAAACCATTAGGTCCCAAAATTCAAAGACTCAATCGAGAAATGGACATCTAAGATGAACACACTTTTCAGAGAAAGAAATTCAACAAGCCTGTAAATATGTGAAGAAATGCGCCACATCACTAGCCATTCAAAAGTGATATGCAAATCAAAAGAACATGTAGATGCCATCTCACCCCAGAAAGAATTGCTATCATAAGGAAATCAACCAACAACAAATGTTGGAGAGGCTATGGGGAAAAAGGAATCCTTCAGTGAGTGTGGTGGTGAGCGCCTGTAATCCCAGTTCTTCGGAGGCTGAAAACAAGAGGGTCACTATGAGTCTGAGATGTGTAGTAAGACCCTGTAGACCCTGTACTAAACACACACCCACACACACACACACATACACACACACACACACACACACACACACACACACACACACACACAAAAGATCCAAAGAAATTCGTAGTGTCTGAATGTCTGAGCAGGATAGCTATCCCTGCTTTTTAAATTACTCTCTGAAGCACGTGGTTTTTTTTTTTTTTTTTTTTTCCATCCTTTGACTTTTAGCCTATGAATTTCTTTATGGGTTAAATGTGTTTCTTATGTACACTATATTGTTGGATTTTGTTTCTTACCCCACTCTGTCAATCTATTTCTTTGAATTGTTGAGTGGAATCCATTTACACTGGTGGTTATAAGTGATATGTATTGGCTAATGTTTGCCATGTTATTTTCTGTTGTTTTTCTCTTTTTTACTCCTGTGTCTCCTTGTCCTATTTTATGGGTTCTTTCTGTTGTTCTTGGAATTGTGGTAATTTTTATCTCTTCCTAGAATGTCTTTAAATATCCTGTGTAGGTTTGGTTTGGCTGTGATAAATTTCTTTAGTTGTTCTTTGTCATGGAAGTGTTTTACTTCTCCATTAAACTTAAAAGATAATTTTACAGGGTATGTCTGTCTGCTTGGTATTTGTTTTCATGTGGGATTTAATATTTCACTCCATGCTTTTCTTGACTTCATGTTTTGTTGTGAGAAATATGCTGTTATTCTGGTCAGTTTTCCTTTAAATGTGATGTTTCTTTTCTCTGGTAGCTTTTAGTACCTTGTTCTTGTCCTGAATTTCTGGAATCTTTATTAATATATATGTGGGTGCAGATTTAGTTGCATTGATATTATTTGGAGTTCTGTATGCCTGGATTACCTGAAGGTCAGATTGTTTCCTCGTATTTGGGGAGTTTTATGCTATGACCTCTGCCCATATTCTTTTTATGTTGTTTGTGTTTCCTCCTTCTTTCTCACTGATGTGTATTAGTCTTATGTTGGTCATCTTTGCACAATCTAGAGGCTATTGAATTATTATTTCCTAGATCTTTGTTGTTTTTAAGAGATTTTTTCCTTTCCCATTCAATAGCTGCAATGCTGTCTTCAAGGTCTAAAAGTCTGTCTTCACTTTCATTGAAACAGTTTTGGCAACTTTTAATGGAGTTTTGAATTTCTGTGTATTTCTCAATATGCTTTCTGCTCTTCTATTTCTTTTGTATATTGTTCATTGAAAGTTTCCACCATTTTTATATTCATCTATATTTTTAGCAGCGTCTTCTTTAGAAATAATTAGTAATTCTTTCATTATAGTTGTCATTTGTTTTTTTTTTTAACCTGTGAGATTATTTGTGATCGTACTTCCTCTATACCCTTCCACAGTTGTTTCTTTACTTCAGTTGCTAGTATTTCAGACATTTCATGCGTGTGACTTCCAGTTTCATTTATGCTGATGTCTCCTGGGTTGCTTCTGTGTGGGCTTGGCTCCTTCATTTTGTCATTGTCTATTGCAGAGAGAACTCTTTATTTTTAATTTTGTGAAAGTTTGCTAGACTGTAGCTGTACCACTAAAATAAGAACCTCGCTTTAAAAGGTCTGCTCTTTTGATATCTCTCCTGTGTCAGAGATTCTTGCTTTGTGTGTGTCCGAGAATTTGTCTTCTTCATTATTTGAGAGTGAAATATTGGATTCCATTTGGCACCGTCTTCCATCCTTCAGCATAGGGTGAAGTTGTTACCCAAGCAGCTCCTGATATTATTACCCAAGGGAGAACATGTGCTTAAGGCAGACATGGTATCCTCTTTACACTAGTACAGTTAGCAATACTAATAACAGCTTATGAAATTTAGAAATTGACAACTTTTGTAACCAATTGGCTTGTACTTCTGACTGTAGAAACAGACATTGTAGCTGTATATCAAAGGAGATTATAAGTTGGGAATTTATATTTAGTTCCCCTGAGTTCTGTTTCTGTACCTCCCTTTCATATATCAGGAGACTTACAGGCAGATGAGTTCACCCAAGTTACCTTCTTCAATCTCTGCCATGAGGCTCTTCACTGTAGATCTGGACCTCAGGCTGGTCCCCACAATTCCTAGCAGGATGACTCAGCTCTCCAAGTCTAGTTCTACCAAACTGAAAGTTGACCAACTAGACCGGTTTTGAGTCTGGGTGCTGTGCTAGGATTTTTCTGACCGTGCACTGCTGAAGTGGACAGGCCAGAACCAGTTGGTGGGCTTTGTGGCTCCTTCCAGCTGTGGCCTGCCAAAGTGGGCTGGCTTAGCCTAACTGGCTGCTCTCCCATGATTTCTGCAAAATAGTTTATTACGTCATTTATGTTGTCACCGACTATTTCATTGACTCCAATCAATCTTACATCTTTCTTTGTATCACCTAGAAGCTGCCATATTGATTTATTTTTGCCCCTTGCTGCTTCTAAGAAATCGTTCTTTTCTTGATTGCTAGCCACAGTACTTTATATTTGTAATTTTGTCCTCATATTGGCTCACTCTGCTGTGTACACTTTCAAGGTAGTTTTAAATCTTTGTATATCTGTTTGAATCTGTCTCAGGGATTCCATTCATTTCATATGTTGGGAATTCATGATTTTTATCATTTTTGTGAGCTTCTCTTTTTTGGGGGGGAAACTACTCTAGAGCCCCTAGACATGTCTTTTATAATGGTTACTGTATTTGTAGTTATCTGAGAAATTATTTGTGATTTGTTAATTTTTTATAGATCCTCATTCACTTCCTGTGGCACTTCCACTGTTTTAACTTCAGAAAGTCCAGCTGGGTGGCTTTCAGATTGTTTCACTTTGGTGTTCTGCAAGCCTGAGGTTGCATCCTGTTTAAGGGTCTTCTCATTTTACATCTTTTAGTTTATCTTCTGGGTTACTGCTTATTATTGTTTTTCTGACAACTAATATTATTGTTAGTATATTGAACTCATAGGAAGTGACTACTTCTCAGAGGTATCTTCTAGATATAGGGTAGCTTTGCATTTTGAGTCTGTTGCAAAATCATACCTCTTCAATTTGTGAAAAGTTTGTGTCTCTTTGGTTTTATTATTCTTTTCTTCTGTGTTTAGGACAAGTTCTACAGGATCTACAGGGCCTTACTACATAGATTGGACTTGGAGTGATACTCCTGTTTTCAGCCTTTCAAAATGTTGGGATTACAGGCACGTACCACCATGCACAGTCTCAATTGCAGTCTCGGTGCACCCCATGGGAGGTGCCAGCACTGTAACCAGGGATTGAACCCCAGCTGCTATGCTCTGCCTAAGTAGGTGCTTTAGTCTGCTCAACTATCAGGGTGGCCACTCAGCTCCTTGTTTCTTCGATTCTGGTCTATAGTATCATTTATGGCCCTTAAGCAATCTAAGTCTTGGTATACCATGAAAAACAACTAGTAAGAACAATTATGTCACTATGGTACAATCAGCACTAGCACAGCATAGAAAATGACAAACTGAAGTAACTATTAATTTGTCACCTTCAATTCTTGAACTAAATTTCAATTATATTGCAAAATCTAAAATGTACTAGAAAATTCTGTGCAATAATTAAGTCCACAATATAGCAATTTTACCTTCAGGAGAGAAAATTTAAGAGGTATTAGCATGAAAAATTGAGAACTAGAAGAGGAAGAGATGACAAGAAATGGGTAGAGGCAAAAAGATTACACAAACTTTGTGAAAAAGAGAAGAGAGAAAGAAGAAATAAAAATAAGAAGGGCAGGCCAAATAGCTCAGTGGATTAAAACACCTGCAAGCAGGCACAGGGGCTGGGGGTTCGATCCCCAGGCCTACCATGATGGCCCTGCCCCTGGGCAACGCTGAGGCAGAAATTGAGACTGGGCATGGTGGAGCAAACGTGTAATCCCAGCTCCTGGGAGGCTGTAAACAGGCAGATCACTATGAGTCCGATCTAGTAGTGAGACCCTGAACACCCCCCCAAAATAAATAAATAATTTTTAAAAAATTAGAACAGAACAACAACTAAAAACTAGAAACCATGTCCAAACTCATAAAAAATAAGAATAAAACATCAAGAAAAAACAAAAGAAAATTAAACAAAAGGGGAGAGAATGAAAATAACAAGAAAAACAAAGTATGCAGAAATAGAAAAGCAAACTTTAAAGTACACTTCTGCTGTTACTGGTAGACAGCGCAGGCAGATAGAGTCCAGATGTGAATATGTTAGTCCTAGCCATCCTAGCCATCCATATGTAGCTTTATAGGGTCATATTGGATAACTCCAGTGAGCCTGCACCTTTAGTTCCACCGAAGTTCAGGCTGATTTCTGGCCATGAAGCTGGCACCAGACCCCTTCCACCTGCTGCAATCCAGACAACCCCTCAACTTGGAACTTGGCTCCATGCCAGCTTGAATGTAGCTTCCTGACTTTCTGCTACCTTGAACTCATCTTCTTTGCCCTGGACCTCCTAGATAGCGACAGCAATGTCTCTGAGTTCTGTTCTCATTTGGCCCCACTCCCAGTGGCTGCCTAACAATTGTTCTCTCCTGGGAGATGTTTGAACCTGAAGAACTTAGCAGCGACGGCAGTCCACTGCGCCCACCACTCCATTCCACTGGTGTGCTTCTTCCTGGGGGCCTTTGGGGTTGTCAGTAGTCACCATGAATCTGCAGTTTTGATCCACTCCTTCCACATATCGACTATGGCTCAAGGTAGAAGCGTGGCCTGACATTTCCTCCTTCTTTATTGACGTCTGTCTATTTGCTCTCCTAAGGGCTTCAGTTCTTGCTTCAGATTCTTTCTGGCCCCCAAGGATCTGCCTCGTTCTTCTCCTCATGCTGCTATATTCCAGTATCTGAACACTAAACCTTGGAGAGACTTTTTCTCTGCTGCTTCCTATTCCGCCATCTTTCTGGAAGCAAGAGTGGAAAAAAGAGAAAAATATGTAGCCTTCTTTTATTTATTTACATGGTTACCATTTGCATTGCTGTGTAGTCCTTGTTGTGTCTGAGTTTCACCCCGGTGTCATTACCTCTCAGCCTGACGTATGTTACATTTTTTCTTGTATATATTTTTGATGGCCAGTCTTCTCAGCTTTCATTTTTTTCCAAATGTGTCTTCATTTCATACTTTAGCAAGAGTTTTACATAATGCAAACTTTTTAGTGAATATTCCTAATTAGCAGTGAGAAGAATCACATTTCTATGTCTTCGGATTTCCATGGCAAGAATATTATTCAACTAGTGAATGATATCAATATATCATTATTTTCTTTGTTTCTTTGTTTCTTTCTTTCTTCCTTTCTTTCCTTCCTTCCTTCCTTCCTTCCTTCCTTCCTTCCTTCCTTCCTTCGCAGGACTTGGGATCAAACTCAGGCTCTTGCACTTGCCAGGCAAGTGCTCTTATTCTACTGAGCTATTTCCCCAGCCCCTAGTGTATAATTATTTTCTTATATATAACAAATCATTTTTGTCTAGCTTTGCAAAAATGCTTTCTTGATTTAGCTTCAGTACCTAGCTATTTGCTCAGTTTCTAACAGCTTCTTACCTACCAGTAGTTTATGCTTAGCTTTGGGGGTTTCATGGCTGTTAACAGATCTGTAAGTTAACATTTTTTTTCAGCAATTTTGGGGAGTTTTGTGACTATTTCTTCACACAAGTATTCCCTGCCTGATTTCATCTCTTCTCCCAGCGAGACTCTTGAAGCATGCACTATGACGTACTTCACAGAGCCTCTGAGGCCCCCAATCTTTTTCTTTCTACTCTTTAGACTCATAGCTTTTGTGTATAAACAAGTTAGCCTCCCCTGTCTTCAGTGCTTCATCCAACTGCTTGAGCTCTTAGCATGAGTGTTTAAATTTTAGGTCTATTTTTTCAGCTTCAAAATTTCCATTTTTATAGCTTTCATTTCTCAGTTGAGATTTCCTATCCCTGCAGTTATCAAGACCGTTTTTTCTTTTATCTTTAATTCTTTTTATCAGTGTTGCTCTGAAATATTGGTTTATTAAATCCAACATCTAGTGCACTGCTATACTGTCTTCTTTTGTATAGAACAAACTTTTTCTGTTTATTTGCATTCCTAGTTATCGTTTTAAAACTTTGGTCTTATAGATGGTATTGTGTAGTGATTCTAGAGTCTGCTATGTTAAGTATTTATTTTTTTGCTATAATTTGTAGTTAAATTTCTTGGCTTCAGATGATAAACTCTGTGTTTTAATGAATTATGCAGCTCCTGACAGCCTTGCTCTATTTTCAAATTTTCCAACTGTTGTTATGCAACCTACTTTTGTAAATTATGTTTGCTAATATTTATATTTCATGTAAACGTGTAGAACCAATCTGTCATAGCTCTTTACATGTTTGAGTTTTAACCTGTGGGTGAATAATGTAGCAATCCATCAGTGAGTTTTGAGAAGATACATATTCAGGCTTGGGAGATGAGCTTCTCTGGGGTTTCCTTGCTTGTAGGATATCTCCACAACTTCTCAAAGTTCTGTCGGCCTCAGGTTCTTTCCTCTGCCATGCGAAGCCTAGGAGGTATGAAGCATTGGCTTCTAACTCTGGAGCTCATGTTTACAGAGGTAAAAGGGCAATGAACCCAGGGGACTCCGTTGTGTAGCCAGCTTTGCAAGAAGAGCGCCCTCTTTGGTGTCTCAGACTTTTCCCCTGAGGTCTCTGCAGTGTCCACATCCCCATAGCTTAGCCCTTTGGCAGTGACTTGAGTGGAATTCATATTTCACTTTTTGTCTCACTCTTTCTGCAGAACCCTTGCTCCCAGGGTGTTCCTTCAGATTTCCCCTCCCCTGCAGTCCTGCCTGTCCATGTACACTGTCAGATGGAAGGCTGCCTGTCACCTCTGCTGCGACACATTGGTGCTCATCGGTGCCGAGAAGCTCTCAGCAGCCAAGCGCTGCCAACCCACCATCCTTACTCCTTTCCATTGCAGTTGCACTGGCAGGCACTCCGCCCTCCGGTGTTTGCCTATTGTTAGCGGATTCCTAAGCATGCCACTCTTTTAAATATTTTGTGCTATTTTTCTCACTTTAAGCACAGAAAGAGATAAAAGCTGCAACAGATTGAAGTTTGTACGATTGTTGCATTTTCTTAGAATTTTTGCCTCATGTGTTTTAAAAATATGTTTCTTTACAGGGTTTGAGTGGTGTGTAGGGATGTGGCTCCACAGTAGAGTTTGTGTTTAGTATTCACAGTGTCCTAGGCTCAATATTTAGCATATGCACAGAAAATTCTGATTTAGTGCTGAGGATGTAGGTTAGTGGATATACATATATATATATTTATGGAATATTTGGTACAGGGTCTCACTATACAGTAAAAAGTTCAGAATTTGTAGTGATTCTGGTGTTTTCTACTTCCCCTGTGTTGGGATTACAGCAGTGCACCACAACACTCAGTCTCAAACACTAGGGGCTGGGCTGGCATGGTATGTGGTACCAGGGATCCAACTACAGTCTGTGTGCTTGCTGAAACATGTGCTTAGTCTGCTGAGCTATCTTTCCAGATATATATGTACGTATATATATGTATATGTATATATATATACATATATATATATATATAATTTTAAAGAAAAGAAAAAAAGCAATAGATAAATAGATAAGAGATTATAAATGATACACAATTTCAAAAATAAATAAGATGATAGTTATTCAACAATGATTATATTATACAGTGTTCTCTTCGATGTGTTTCCAGATTTCCATGCTTTTATCTGATAATCTGAGTAATTATAAAGAACAACTTATCAAAATAAAAGTATATTTTTTGTTTGTGTATTCATGCTTTATAGCATTTGTTCACATTTTTAAAGAATTTAAGTAATTACTATGAGAGTGATTCTTTATTTTACTAGAAAGCTTTATAAATCTTTCATCATCACTTATGTTTCTACGTTATAGACCTAAATATATAAAGATTTCAACAGTTGTGCTATTCTTGCTGTAAATCAGAAATGGAGGTCCAATTATATCAGTTGTATTATAACTTGTGTTTCTAAATTTTATATGGGTGTTATTTGCTTTATATTATTGCTTTTATTAGCATGTTAAAACAATACCAATGTGCTTTATTAAAAATATGAAACCCATCTGTTCTGTAACAGCTACACTTTTTTGATTACTCTTGAGACAATATTTTTAAGATTTTTATGAGCTATGCAAAATTTCTCTTTTGTGAATTGACTCTGCATGTATTTCTATTATACAGTAACTTTTCAAAATGGATTTCTTAAACCTTTTTACATAGTGTGAATATTAAACCTCGGTCACATAGAGCTTCTATGTTTTCCCTAGGGATCTTTCACTCAATTTTTGTTTGTGCTCTAGATACAAACTTCTATATTTTTAGGTAGAGCAGCGAAACAGGTAGATATATACTATGATTTTCTACTGTCTTTCCTTCCTGCAAGTGCTGGAGTCATCAGCGTTTCTTTCAATGTAGTCATAGCTCACATCATAGTTGAATTCTATCCCTTAAAGACATGTTTTGATAGAAGTTGTAAAAGAGCAGAGCAAGTATCATTTATCTATGGTTTTCCATTTTTCAAACACTATATTCTGAATAAGCCTTTCTGCCCTTCCCACTTACTTGATCTTTAATATTATTTGTCTACTTGGATTAGTTTCTTCACTTTGCTTCATTACTGTCAGTGCCCCTTTCCTTATACTGTGTTTGTGTGCACATGCTTGCATGAGTGTGTCACGTGTTATTCTAATGAGCATGGTTGTTTAATGGAGTAGATGAGTAAGTAACACTTGTTCCTAGGTCTGCGTGGGTGGGCTGTGGAGGTGTCATCTTGGGTACTACATATAGTCCCTTGCCTGTTCATTGCTGGCACAAATACTATATTCTGCTTTCACAGATCCATGAATTAAGTAGCTTTGTTCTACCACACCACTTCTACATGAGGCTTCCTTAGAGCCTACAGAACATGTGACCATAGCTGGTGATGCATGCCTATAATCCCAGCACTTGGGAGGCTGAGGCAGGAGGATCAGTGCAAGTTTGAGACCAGCCCAGGCTACAAAAGTGAGCTCAAGGCCAGCCTGAACTGCATAGTGAGACCCTGTCTCATAAGAACATGCGACCAGGTACAGATGTCCTCAGAGCATAAACATTTTAAACCCTTCCTTCTCCTTCTCCTTCTCCTCCTTCTCCTTCTCCTTCTCCTCCTCCTTCTCCTTCTCCTCCTCCTCCTTCTTCTTTTTCTTCTTCTTCTTCTTCTTCTTCTTCTTCTTCTTCTTCTTCTTCTTCTTCTTCTTCTTCTTCTTCTTCTTCTTCTTCTTCTATTTTTTAATGTTTTTATAATTTAACAGTTTTCTTGATGAATGTAGTCATAAGAGTTGCTCAGCAGTACTCAAGAAAATCATAGTGTTTATAGACTGTAGTCTTCAATAACTGTAAGAAGTTATTGTATGAAATGCCTGTCAAACTAGTAAGACTGCACTGATGTATCCATCATTTTCAAGATCATTGATTACCTAGGCATATTTCCCCAAATAATTTTGCCTCCTGTGTCACAAGGCCCAACTTGCTCATGTTCACTTCAGTTACTGTTCCTTTAGTAATAACACCCAAACTCGTATACAGTGGCGATGAAGGAACCTTTTCACACCAAGTATTGGCAGGTGAAAAATGGTTTTCAGCTCAGGATGTGTTACATGGGCCTTCTTAGCCCATTGGCCTAAGGAATATTTCATATTTAGGTGATTTTCTTGTAAAACCATCTCCAACAAAGCAGACTCTAGTAATCATACTCTTCCATGCCTTCCTTTCCCCCTCTAGTTTGAATAACTGTAATACTTCTGTTCCTCCTTGGGCGCGAAGTTTGGACAGAGGAGCTTCCCATTTTCCTGCCTTTTTTTTTTGTTTTTATTAAATCATGTTGGAAAGTACTTTTGCATGAGACTGTACCTTGCTGCCCAGCAGGTGGGTGGGGACTGCTTGCTGTAGAGACTTTTCGTTATTCTTTTGTTTGGTATTTCTCTTTCCATGCATCCTGATAGTCTTCATTTGTATTTTCTCTGCACGGTGCTGTTTGTGATACAGCTTAGCCACAATCTGTTTTTTTTTTTTTTTTTTTTTTTTTTCCCCTTCTTTGGCGCCCGACAGGATGGCTCAGTGGCCTAAAGCGCCTGTTTAGGAAAGCTTGGGCGGCTGCAGGGACTGCGGTTCAATCCCCGGTACCACATGCTGCGCCAGCCCTGCCCTCAGGGCAGGCTAAGCCGGTCATAAAAACAAATAAACAAACAAACAAAAGTTCTGAAACAAGAAAAAAAAAAAAAGTTAAATTAAAAAAAAAAATTGAAAAAAAAAAAAAAAAAAGAAAGCTCAGGAGCCTCTCGACTTTCCTTCTTTCTCTTTTTCTCACGGTAATCCAAGCGGTCCCCACAGCACTGATGGTGTAATTCAATATATTCACTCTGTGGCATGATGACAGCTACAAAGCCACCAAGGGTGGCCTCAGATGTGCAAAGAAAAGTCCTCACTTTGGGGTGTCCCGGATGCATCAGCTGACTGAGCCTTTCTTGTTTTCAGTTGTGGGTGTTGAGTATTCTGACTCTACAGAGAGTAATGCACAGGAGATTTGTGTTGAGTGTTGGGAGGTAAATAGGAGAAACTGGTTAGCTTTCTCATGCTATATGCAAATTGGAAGGACTAATAGTTCAACACGAATTCATCTTAATCTTCTTTTAACATTTTTGAGCAATTTTTCTACCTTTATTTTTAACATAACCTATAAAATCAGGAGTCAATGTTAAATTTGGTCAAATGGCATTTACATTATTATTACAGTAATCATAAATTCATTTCCTTGAATTTATTATGACAAACTATATGGATACATTTACAATTTATTACTAGGGAAATACTTTTGGTCATTTTTGTTATTTTAAATATTTTCATAAATTATATTGCACAATACTCATTGGGAGTTTTAAAATATTTATTCACAGCTAAAAGAGCCATATAGTTTTATTGTGTGCTTTTAAAACTTTTTGGTGTCAAGGTTATATGCAATTAACTAGGAAGTTTTCCAAATTACTATGTGATAAAACAATTTAAACAGCAGAAGAATGATGTCTTTTTTAATTTTGAAACTACCTGGACCTGGCATATCTTAATAGGTTTTTGAGTGAACTTAAACATTTTGATTTTACATGAAATTTTAACTATGAGCTATATATAGATGTGCTTTTGTTATGTAAATTTAAAAATACAGAGAATACAGAGGGAACAAATCATCTTCTGATATCACATGCCTCCTTTCCCATTCCCCATTTCTCAGCGGAAGCGGTTACACAGCTCTGCACAGATTCTTCTAGATGTTTTACTTTGTGTCTCAAAACATGTGTCAGATCTTAGAGAAATGTAAACTTTTCCTATCTGCATTATTTTTAATAAAATTGGATGCTTTGTAATATACAGTGTAAATATTGCCTGTCCCTTTAATAATAAATCTGAAATCTTTTCAAGTAAACATATGTGTTTGAAATTCTATATTCTACTATCTCATGTTGTCATATAGTGAAAGGAGCTTTGGTTTACTTAATCTTTGATGGTATTTCTTTAAAGATTAGTGGCTCATTTATGTGATCCAGTGCTTGCTTGCTTTATTTATTTACTTATTTTTGTGATAACTCATGCATCACATATTGTTGTCTTTGTCGTATTTCACAGTACAACATGTGGACATGATTTCTTGTCTAAACATCATGAGTTCAGATCTTTCTTTTCATTGCACAAGTTTTCAACATTTGTTTTCCTAAATTATCTGGTATTTCATCCAGATTTCCTTCTTTGTTTCTTTTGTCTTCTCTCTACCTCACCAAAAGAGTTCAAATAACATGAATAGAGCATTTGTTAAAGCTGAAGCACTTTTCAAGTCATCTCCACCCATCTCTAAAGATAGGCCTGAGCTTCAGTATGGGGTTGCTAAAGTCTGATCTTCTTTTACAGCCCTAGAGTGCCTACTAAAGCTATCAAACATAAAACTACGTTCTCTTAATTTCCAGGATTTTTTGAGGTAGGGTTTTGCAAAATGGTTCAGGCTGGTCTTTGTTCTTTTATTAAGTGTTTACAGTAGATAGAGTTTGCCTTGACTACACTCCTCCTAGGTAGTAGGTGTGGGAACTTAACATATCCTGGTTCTTCTAAGTTTACGTCCTCTCATTTCCATCCCTCCCCTGTATCTAGATTCCCTTGCCCCTTTTAATTATTATTGTTACAATTATTATTTTATTTGATTCTTGAAGTATATGATGAGTACCTTAGTTGTGGTCTTTAGTGGACATACATAACACATCTTACATCATTTTACACCCCAGCCCTCTCTTGCCTTCACCTCACTCTCCAACTCTTAGATTTCTTCTCATTTACAGAGAACTATCTCCCTAACTCCTTTTATCAACCTTTTATTTTTCTCTTTATTTGTTATTTGCTTTATTGAAGTGAGAGAAACCACGCAGTCATTGAGTTTGCGTGTCTGAGTTCACTTAACATTATGCTCCCCAGGGAAATCTATTTTCCCACGAATGTCTCAAAGTGGTCCTTCCTCATAAGTAGGTGGTAGTCCATTAGGTATAGTTACCAAATTTTCAGTGTCCATTTATTTATTAAAAGTAGAAATTCCACTTGACCCAGCTAGTGTCCTTTTAGTTGTCTTCCCAAAAGAGCTAAAGGCATCATACTGCAGTGATACATGTAGACCAATGCTTATGGCAGCACACTTTACAGTGGCTGAGCCTGAAAGCAGCTGTTGGGCTGGTTTTGATCGCATTATGTAGCCCAGGCTGGTCTTGCACTTGTGTTGACCCTCCTGCCTCAGCTCCTGCGCGCAGGCACTATAATCATGTGTCATCCCTTCCAGCAATATGTTCTCATGACTGTCCACCCTGGTGGACGCATTAATGCTCAACCTGCTAGGTCAAGGCGAACTGAAGTGGTATGGTGCTGGGTGTGGAGCCCCCACCTGAGGATCTTTGCCAACAGCAAAAGAACAGAACTAGAGGGGAAGATGGTGTGCTATGGATACTCCTGGAGAAGCTCGTCATGCTGGCTTTCCTGATAGGACCTCAGCTGCTCTTGCTGTTAGAGGAGCTCAGGTCCTTGCCATCACTGAGGATGGCTACTGTCTTCTTTGTGGTGAGCTCTGTGGCTTAGCTCGAGCACTTCCTGGCTCCCCTGCAGATCCCTGAGCCTGCTGACACAGATGCTTAATACCATCGGCAGAGACTTTCTAGCTTGCATCACCGACCCCTAGGCCTTCCCAGTATAGATCTTGGATATAGATGTGCATGAGACTGTGTAATGCGCTCCGGGCCTCCAAGTGAACTCAGGCAGGACACTGGCATGGGATCCCGGCCCTCAGTGGGATTTCTTAGGACCCTAGTGCCTGGACACATTGCTTGTACTCTTCTGCATTTTGCTTTTCAGGTGAATATTATAAAATAATTTTATGAATTATGTGTCCTGTATTAATCTATTCCATTGCAAATTCTGACTACAATATCTACCGTTCTGTGTAAAATTTGCTTTTTGTCTATGATTATTTTATTTCTTTCAGTTTCCTCTTCTATGTGTTTGATGAGAGTGGTGGTTCTTTTAGCTAATTCATTAATTTTCTTTATTATCATTTTTAACTCAATTAAATGCCAACAAAAATTTTTATGATTTCTGCTATTACAAATAGGGCCGGGCGTGGTGGCGCATGCCTGTAATCCCAGCACTCGGGAGGCTGAGGCAGGAGGATCGGTGCAAGTTCAAGACCAGCCTGGGCTACAACAGTGAGCTCAAGGCCAGCCTGAACTGCATAGTGAGACCCTGTCTCAAAAAGACAAAAAAAAAAAAAAAAAAAAAAAAAAAAAAAAAAAAAAAAAAAAAAAAAAAAAACAACAACAACAACAACAACAAAAAACCAAATAGGTTTATTTTTTCATATTTCATTTTAACTGTATTGCTTTTTTATTGTCTTTAATTTTATTCCAATATTCTTTCTTTATTTCAGTATTCTTGTAGGTTCTCAAATTAGATGTTTCGTACACTTATTTTGTTTTCATTTCTTTTTTTTCTTCTTTCCTTCTTTCTTTTTCTTTTTTTATTATTTTTTTACCTGCCTCAATTATTCTCCTCCCATTGTTGGAACAAATACTTGACACTAAAAATTAGGGAAGGAAAGGTTTATTTAGCTCACAGTTCCTGGAGGTTTCAGCCCATGCTCAACTGGATCCAAGATGGGGGAACACAGCAGAAAGCAACCTTTCCTCATAGCCGCAAAGAGAAAAAGCAAGCTATGCCAGGAAGTAGGCGGCCATGTCTTCACCGTATGCAAAATGCCACAGGCTTGACAGGCTACAATTCTGTACATCCTTGGATTTCTAAATGTCTGTGTAAAAATGTGCAACTGCTTTTTATCACATTCTATAGAGATTTAGTAGAGTATCAATGATTGACAGAAAATACCAATTTCAAGCTGTCTACAATATTTGATATTAAGAAAGACAATGAATATAAGATCAATTATCTATGTTGTAGAGTAATACTATCATGAAGCTTCTTTACTGGAGGACTGAGAATGTAAGTTAATAGACCAAAAATTGGAGAAAAAGAAGGGCTACGAGGTTCGCCAACATTTTCACCCTAGCCCTTCAAGAGCAGTGAGGACTCAGGACATAGGAGAACCTGTGCTGTAACAGCCTGTAACTCAGTGGTGTCCCAAATTTTCTGGTCAAGGAGATTATGGGACCTCAGAGGAAAGGGATAAATGAACTATAGTGTGTCTAAGGAGAGTCACCTAGAGAAAAAGCATTCTCTCAGGCTTTCACAGAAAGCAATCTGAATAGTCGTGACTTGTCCTGATGGCTAACACTGACAACAGTTCTACAAAGCAGTGTACATGGTTCCAAAGTTAATCCTGAGGGGATTTGACCTTGGAAGATAAAAAGATGAATATTTTGTTATACAAGTCGTACTTTAACTTGCCCTTGATCTCCCAGTGGAAAAGCTTAATTATGAGGCATAAAACGCAGAACTAGATTAGTATGATGAGCTGTAAGAGGCTTAAATCAACAGTCTCCAAAATTGCCAGTTTCACCAGTAACCCAAAGCAATTTTGGAACATTGGGCTACGTATACAACTACTGACTCTCAGCTCAAAGAGAAGAAATTTTTTCTTTTTTTCTTTCCTTACCAATATCGATTAGAAAATTTATCATGTCTACACCCGGTGCTCTGTATAGCTACTATGAGCACAACAATATGCAATGAGTCAATTATTGCCAGTGTACTACTAATGTATTTTGAAACTATCACATTGTTATTTCTTCTTAAGAGTAATAAAAAAATTTAAGTACAAAACTAAATCAAGAAAGTTTTTCACATGTGTATGGTAATTCATTACTGTCAATCTCAGAGTATATTAAGTGTATTTATGATTCCAGGTATACAGATCTTTCCAAATGTAAAACAAAGATCTCTTATTGGGATAAGACTTTCTCAAATTCAAACTTTTGCCTTTAACAAAAAACCTATGATGTATATTCCTTTTAAGGGTGACTAATTAGACAAAACAATTTTATGTATTGACAGAGATGATTGGTTAAACGTGTTATATCAAAATAAAAATCTATATATGTCATAAAAATAGTAAGCACAAAGACACAAACAAGGTAACATACATGTGTTACAGATTTTCAAAACAAGAATAACTAATAAATTTTTATTGAAAAAATGGGACAAAAAGCTAATGGAATGGCAGCAGCTGAGCAGCTAGCTAGTCTCTCTTTCCTTGCATTGTAATGCAAATGACCTGACCCAGGGCTGGTGCCGCATACACACCCACAGTCATCAAGCACAAACTCCAGTCCCTCCTCCAGGATTGCATAAGGCTTTGAGGGGACAGGTAGACACAAACCATCACAGCACCAGAGATCAAACTCAAGACCTTACCCTTCCCAGGCAGGCGCTTATGCCGCTGAGCTATCCCTGGCTTATTTCATTTCTGTGTTCCAGCACTGTGCATCCATGTGAGAAAGCACTGGAACTTGTTATGCCCTTATCAATACTCAGTGGTAAGGATTCCTGTGTAGTTCCTAGTGTGGCGCATATGTAGCTGCCTCTACTGAGCTCAGTAATTTCAAGAATTGATGGAAACGACAATGAGCTTTTTTCTTTATGTGTTCCTTGACAAGGAGGCATGCTTGATGCCTAAACAAAGATGTGGCCTGTGAGTTGGCCTGTCACATCATGCGCCAGAGGTGGGCCATGGTAGCCCACTGTATCCACAAGAAAAAGAGCTGCAGAAGATACATTCAGTATAGGGTCACATGAGGAGAAGGCGAAAGTCTGAAACCAACTTGCTTATTTGTACCTACTTTAACTGCTTTCTTTGACCCAAGCAGCAGTTTTTCATGAAGCTCAAGTGTCAAGGGTTTTACCATGTAATGTTCAGACCAGTAGCAACTCTTCTTAAGCTTTCCATGGTAACTGTTGCTGTTTTTATGAGATTAATAAAAGCTATTATTTATCAGGTGCTTACTGCCTTCCGGGGAATGTGCTCGGGTCGCCGTTCCCTCCTTCCATCCTCAGGACAGCTCAGCAGGCAACTCAGTATTTTAACTGTGAAAACGAGGCTCTGAAAGGTGGTACGCCCCCTGTTCCCTGGACTGGTGGAGCTAGTGAGTGGCACAGCTTGGACATGACCCCTAGGACTGTGATTCTGGAGCCTACACTTTTTACCGCTTAGTGTTTAAGAGTGCATGGCCATTTTATTTTGTTTTATATTTTACTTTTATTTCTCTCTTTATCCTTTCTCATTGCAGGCTAGGGAAGAATTCTCCAGCTGGACATCTAATTCATGGTTGGGATTTTGCCTGAGTCCAATTTTGTTCTCTCTTTGTATTGCCTTTTTTAATCCAGCAATGCTGCTTTTCAGCTGAAGGCAATGTTCTTGGTGACAGATATATTGTCATCTGCAATTTTCTTTAAATTTTTCAGAATAAGAAATTTATGCTTGTTCTTTGGGATATTGAAGTAAGCCTTATTCATAAGAGGACAATGTTTCTGGCTGTACAGATTTTGCCTCTCTTTTAGTTAACGAATCAGTAAGGAGATTTTTGACTCTTAGTTCTTGTCTATGAAGAGCTGTGGACTATGGTTGGCCATTACTGGATTTGAGATGAATTCTTGAATACATTCTATTGGGTCCTCTTTCAAGTTTCTCAGGACGAGGAAGTAGTTGGCTTTTCTCTCCTTTTATTTGGACAGATCAGACAAAATGTTGAGGGGAAAACAGGGCTGCTATTCTGATTGGAGGCAGTGGAGGGGCAGGGAACTTCAGTACTGTGCTTATGGTTTTCCCTGCCTTGTGGCTTTTCACACTGGTTCTGTAACCCAGCCTGCCTCAGCCACCTCCTGCCTGGTGCTCTCTCCCCACCCTCAAAGCTTTCACTGGACTGCTGAGACAAAGAATGCAAATTAGTATTCAAAGTACTGCATGTCCATTTTCAGAAAATCATAATATGTATGTTTGCATCTTTGACCCTGGTATTGGCTTTGGGGCCTGGTTTGAACATTGGGGCTGCAAGAGCCCTAAAAGAAAGTTTGAGGGTGGCAAATTCTCTGACAGTGATGAGAGGTTCATTCGAACCAGTCTCTCCCACAACCCAATTTTCAATCTTTCTGGCACAGGGACATGGGGAGCCCTGGCACTGCGGCTTCTGTACTGCTGAGGCAGGGTCAGCTGCCCCTCAAGGCCTCTCTGAGACACAGCCACTTTCCACAGTGAATCTTCTTCTACTCCAAATGATTAAAATCTATTCCCTGTGAGCTCTTTTTCTCTGTCTTGAGGTTTCTACTTGCAGGAGCCCATTATCCAAGCCTAGCCTGCTTCTTTCAGACAGACCTCTAGCGGATACACCCAAGGAGATCATACCCACCGCATCTCTCTGCTGCTATTTCCTGGCCCTGCTTCCTGATCCAGCATTTTCTGTTTGTTTATTCTCAGTGTTCAACCCAATCAAATCCTGCACCCCGATAACTCCTAGTTGAACAAGTCTCAGCCGAAGCCCATGGTGCCCAAGAACAGACGAACAGAATAGGCTGTTGCCTAAGTTCTGTTGCCTCTCTACAATCCCTGGCGTGTGGTATTAATTTGCTCCTCCTCCAGGAATATACACATTGTATGACAATGTTGAGTCAAGTTGATTGTGATACATTCATCACTGTTATTTATTTATTTATTTATTTTTTGAGACATGGTCTTGCTATGTAGTTTAGGCTGGCTTTGACTCACTTTGTAGCTCAGGCTGGCCTCAAACTCATGGTGATCGTTCTGACTCAGCCTCTTGAGTGTTGGGGTTATAGGCACATGCTTCCACACATGGTGTCTGTGGTAAGTTTGTGCCTCTATGAAACTGCACATGTTTATCTTGCTGTTGTACAGCCTCAGAAGTCCTCGGCTCTTGGTCTTTTGAACTTAGATGTAGAGCATCGCATTTATTATTGCTTAACTTACCCTGAGCAGAGAGGTAAGCAATGAGAGGTAAGCTTCACCACCAGGTGAAGCAATGCACAGGGCTTATCTATAACCTCATTTCATACTCGCAAAACCCCAACCAATGATGTGCGGCATCACAATCCTCTTACCAAAGATATGAGAACTGAGCTCTTAGGAATGGCTAAGATGTTTCACGACACTCAGCAGGCAAACAGTACAGTTGGGTGCGTGCCGCACATACTTCTCAGCCCTGATTGTAATCCCCGTATCCTGAGCATCCCTCTGCCCCTCTTGGTATGTCTTGGCCTGATCCAACGCACCGCATAGAAGTCATGTTTCTGGAAGGGCACGGTACCTTCCACAACAGTTTGCCAGTGCACCAGCTAACGCTGACAAAAGCAGATCACAAATACTTAACTCTTAGAACTTACGACCCAACTTGTATCATTCAGCTTTGGGAGTATCTTAAAATCAGGTGTTGGTTATTGAGAAGTGGTTGTATTTTTCTATTGTTTTAAATGTGGTCTGAAAGTAAAGAGATTTCACGTTTCTTTGTGGTCTCAGCCCCAGAACTCTGAGGCGCTCCCAGACTCAGGTCCTTCAGCTATCGCCCTCTATTGGCAATAACCCGAATGTGAGATGAGCCTCTCCAGGCGCGGCCTTGATCAGCTGAGTTCCTGTGACGAGTTTTTGTGAGATCTGTGTGCGATTCTGGGAGCTGCTGGTGACCGCAGATGTCTGTGCTTGTGTATGTCCTACGACCCTCATAGTTGGTGTCGGGCATGTTCTGGGAGTGGGCTGTCCAGGGTAATCAGAGAGAGAAGGGGAAGGGCTGGCCAGACAGCTCAGCAGGTGAAAGCACCTGCTTAGGCAGGCTCAGGGACCAAGGTTCGATCTCCAGCAACACATGCTGTGCTGGCCCCATCCCCAGGCACACTGAGAAGTCGAGTGAGACTGGTGGTGCATGTCTGTAATGGCAGCACTTGAGAGGCTGAAAACGGCGCGGTCACCACGGGTCTGACCTGCGTAGTGAGAGACCCTTAAGAAAAAAAGAAGAGGGAGAGAGGATGCTGCGTTCCTTTAGCTAACTTTCCCTTAGTATGGAAGTGTTGCTGGCTCCAGACTACTTGCCACTGTTGTGCGTTTACACACCCATATGCCTGCCTATGCACAGGGCATGCGAGTTCTTCTGAGTTGCCGAGGGCTTTGCCTCTGGATCCTGGCTGGGTGTACTTCAGTTCCTCCTGACCTTGTGGGCATGTTCTATGCTTTCTCTTTTCCCTGTAGACACGTAGTCACACCCTTCGATGCAGCCAGTGAAATACTGCTGAGCATTTCCTGAGACATGGAGCACCTGCCCATAGGACCACCCTGTGGGACGGCAACTTAATATTCCTTGTCACAATTCAAACTCATTTTCTGCCTCCCTTTTGGCCCATACCTCCTCTTCCATGGGCAGCGTCAGATTCAAATTCATCACTCTGCCCAGCTGCTTGCTGCAGAAGCTTCAAGATCCCTTGAGGACTCACTGAAGACTTTGCACTCTGATTGTGTTTTCCTGTACTGAGATCAAGGTCTCCTCATCTGCACACGAGCCTCCTCCACTTTATCCCTTAACTTCATCTTCTTATTCTGCCGCTGCCTAAGAGATCCTTGCAAAGTTCCCAAACCAATTATGTTTTTGTCTCTGGAGTTTATCATACAGTTTTTCTTTTAGAACTATCTATTTAGAGATAAGAATAGAAGAAAAAACCCAGAAAATAAAAACCAGTTAAAGTGATGCATGAAGTGTTTCAGATTACCATCGAGTAAAGCAAAGTTTCCATTGTCTCAAGGAAGTGAGATTTATTTATTTATTTATTTATTTATTTATTTATTTATTTATTTTTTTGCACAGGGTCTACAGGATCTCACTATGCAGATCAGACTCATAGTGATCCTCCCAAGTGCTGGGATATCAGGCATGAGCCACCATACTCAGTCTCAATCACCATCTCACAGCTCCCCAGGGGCAGGACAGGCAGGGCACACTGGAGATCTAACCCTGGCTGCTGCGCTCTGCCTAATCAGGCGCTGTAGTTCACTGAGCTATCTGGGTGGCCCTTCATGAGATTTCTTTAGAAGAAATATTTTAATCAAAGTTTCCATTCAAGGGGTTGGTGAGATAGCTCAGCAGAGTAAAGTGTCTGTTTAGGCAAGCTTTGGCAAGCACAGGAACCACGGTTCAATCCCTGGTGCCACATGCTAGGCCAGCCCCACCACCAGGGTGGGCTGAGCCTGCCACAGAATCCAGACATAGTGGCACACACCTGTAATCCCAGCGCAGGGGAGGGTGAAAACAGGTGGATCACTGAGCTGGAGATGCATAGTGAGATGCTTTAACAACGAAACACATTAAAAACAATTCCTTTCAATGAAATGACCCACTTATCTTTGAATGTGAAGGCTTTCTCTCTCCTCCTACTGTCCTAAGGACTGACTTTAACTTTTGTACCAGTGCTGAGCTTACATGCTACTTCTTCTAGCAAGACCCTGAGGTCACAGGGTCAATAGCCATCCCGAATATGCATGAGCAGCTCCATGCTGGAATCTCACAGAGCTTCACCCAGAATCTTCTCCAGCTGCTCTCCAGTATCTATCACAGTGGCAAGAGCCCCACAACGAGCTGTTTGTTGAAGCACTAACTCTCCAACGTGCTTTATGACTTGAAGATGAGTCACACCATTACACAGTCACTGTCCAGGCACAAAGATAAGGACACCAACAGCAAATTCTAGTAAATACAAAAATCAACATGTATGGTGAATGTTTAAATTTTTAAGAACCTTTTCACAGTAGAAACCACATTGCCATTAATCCTCCACAGAAATATTCCCCTTTGGTTCAGATGCTCTCAGCCCATAGCTCTTGCCACTTTCAGAGGGAGAAGTTCTCTTTCCAGAACGTCTTTACAACATGTGATCAAAAATAAAGTGAATGCTTTGGTGAATGCCATCTGAAGGAAAGTCAGACTTGCGAAAGGCTTCCCACATGTCCTCATTCACCCTACTCATGAAAATCATTTGTTGATGGAAATACAGGTTGTTTCCAAGATGTTTACGTTAATCCAGAACATCAAGACAGCCATGACAGCCCAATGAAAGAATTTACAAAAGAGAATTCCCGGGACTGTTGCAGAAGGTGGTGAAGGATAGAAATCCTTCTACTTTGGTGAGAATGTAAATGAGTGTAACCACTTTGAAATGAGCTTGATGATGCCCCCCAAACATAAAACTAAAAGTTCCATTAGCCCATCTATTTCCCTTCTAGGTATCTTCCTCAAAGAAAGAAACATTGTATTATCATGTTACAGGCATACCCATGTTTATGAAAACACAACACAAAATAGTTAAATCTTGGAAACAATCTATATTTCCATCAACAAATGATTTTCATTTTTAGTGGTACTGGGGGTTAAACTCAGGACCCTGAGCTTGCCAGGCAAGCACTTATTCTACTGAGCTATCTCCCTGGTCCTCATCAACAAATGATTGAATAAAGACAATGTAGTATTTGTACACAATGAAGTACTGCTCTATCATCAAAAAGGATCAATTTGAGTCCTCTGCAGCAAAATGTATTAACCTTGAGACCATAAGTACAAGTGAAATAAATCTAACACGCTACAATAAATATCATATGATTTCAAATGATACTTATAAGAGAAATGCAAAGTCTAAATAAACTGAAAAGAAAAATGAGAGGCTAGATCATAGGACTCTGAGAGTTAGATCATGTGCAAAAGGGAAGGGGACCAAGAGATGGAGGGAATGAGGAAGCGGCACGAGGAAAGCGATAAGAAAGAACTGAGATGTGTTATGTGCAAGTAGCAGCTCTCTCCTTATAGTATTATCATTATTGACTGTAAACATGTACCAATACAATTAATGTTTTAAAAAGAGGAAAATTTACCCAATCAATACAATATTGAATGAGATAAACTTTTTTTTGTAACCAAAAGGAACTTTTTAGGGTGATTAATAGCAGTGTGCCTTTTGGTGCAATATATCTTTTTCAGTTAAAAGATTCACCATATTGTTCAGCTACATCTTATATTTAAAGAAAATAATGATCATCATATATCATTAGAGTATATTAGATCAGGGAGCAATTTCCAGGTTATTTAAAGTCTAGCAGAGTGCTAAACAACCATACAAAAATCTTTAAAAAATGAAGTTAAAGACTGATGTCTGTGCAAATAGAGACATGAAAGCTCTTAACAACATATTATTAAACGAAATCTAAAATCAAAACTATATATGTACGTAAAAATACACATCATGCAGATACACATGTTGCACTAGTACATACAAACACCATATTTACATACTTATATACACCCATCAAGATAAACAGAAATGTACCAGAAAAATTCAAAATTTATTATTTGTAAGTTAAATGTTACCCATAGTGCTGAAATTAATATGGTCAAATAGAATGCAGTAACTCAGTGCATGCAAAGAAAGTGTTGGACAAAGTTTAGCACTCACCAAGATACTTATTCCACACTAATTCGTAACAGAAGCAAACCTTTTTGCTTACAAAAGGGGTCTCTGGCATAAAAAAGACAGCTAATATTGTACTTACCCTGTCATTTATTATGTCTGTTACAGTCCGCCATGGCACAGTGAGGAATACAGACATAGATGGTGAAAATGCTGAGTTCATTGCTTACAGATTCTAAAGGACAGAAGGAAGCAAGCAGATTTTACAGGAACACTGTGAAGAGGCCTTACGACATGTGTTCAGCCAGTGTTTGAGGAGTAAAAGACAGAAGGAAGGACCTGAGGGCCGCAGCCTGTACTCGGGCCCAGAATATTCCATAGCCACTTCGGGTTTCCCAAGACAGGACTAGATTGATTAGTTTGAAGGGAATGTAAAGCTAAGAATAGGGACTCAAGAGTGACACTGTCGTGTTCATCAGGCTGAAGGCAGAGAAAAATGGTTCATAAGCTTAGGGTGCGGGGTCTTCTTCAGCAAAACCTGGGAATGACCAGAGCCCAACTCAACGTGTGTAGCCCAGGGATGCCGACCACCCCAAAGTTGATGATGTTGAGCTAGCGATAATATGAATAAAAGATGTAACAACCTAATAGTGAAAAAGTAAGTATCTCCTCTCAAGATAAGTCACAAAGAAGGCATGGCTGCTCGCCGCACAGCTGTGCAACACTGGAAGATCGGTCCTGGGCAGAGCACTAAGGCGGAAAAGCAAGTATAAAGTAATAAGGATACAAAAGTAAAACTAATCATGCAGATGACAGAGCCTCCACAGAAAATCATCAGGAAAATTAAAAACAAACTAGAGCGATCAGATACCAGTTGTTGTTGTTGTTTTTTAATATAAGAGCACAAATGCACCTTTGTTTTCCACTAGTTTAAATTCTTGAGGGGTGCAGCATCACACGGATTCAGTGTCTGATGGCCTTAGCAGGAAGGTTGCTTCGGAACTTGGCACGAACTGTGCCGTTGTTTCCATGGGCCCGAGTGGCTTTTCCCCAGATCACTCAGGTTTTGTTAGGCTCCCCACCTGGAGTCACTGTGTTCTTTTTCACTTTGTACACGTAAGCACATCTCTTGCCCAAGTAGAACTCAGTTTCATCCTGGGCATAAACACCTTCAATTTTAAGAAGAGCTGTATGTCCCCTCTGGTTCTGGAGACCCCTTTTATAGCCAGAAAAAATGGCCTTGCATCACAGTCTTCCAGACATAGCTGCCTTTTAGAAGTCCTGTTCCCAGCAGGCCTCCTCAGACACCAGTTTTGGGAAATTAGATCTGCTTTTTTTGAGATAATAAAGACACTATGTTAAAAATATAGATAACTGAAATCTATGCAAAGTAATATTGGGCTTTAAAAAGAGCAGGTGAAAAAATTCTAGAAATGAAAAATGCAACCACTGAAATTAAAAATACAACAAAGTTGCTTAACAATTTACTAGATACAGTTTATGATATAATTAGTAAGTTCAAACACATTACAAAAAACTCCCTAGACTAATGAACTCATTCAAAAAGGAAAGAACTACTGAATTGAGGAGAAGAACAGATATGGAGGAAAGAGATTTATGAAAGAGATAAAGTGAAATCTGAAATGATAATAACTGGGAATTTTCCAAGTCATCAATCTGAGTAGCTCAAACCCCATTTATATGAGAAACATACTCTTGCGCACAGTATTTGGAAAGCTGAATCAAGGGACAGTGAATATCTGCAAGGCAGCAGAAGAAAACATCAGTGAAAAATATCCAGTCCCCCAACCAAACAAAAAATGAATGAATGAGGAGAAGGGGTAGAACGCAAAAGAGTGAAATAGCTACTCACAGAACTATCCTTCAGGATAAAAGTAAAATGGGATTCAGGCAAGCAGAAGAGAAGAATATTTCACCAGCATGTGTACATGGAATTACTCATGGGAGAACGGTGGCCCCACTGTGAAAGATGTCCAAAAGAACAAAGGATAGCAGGAGAGCATTTGGTGAGTGGAGCCTATCCGGGGTCCATCACATATGCTGGGCTGTGTTGGGAATGGTCAGAGTACAATAGTGGCTCATTAGCCAGACTCTGGTCACACAGACTAGGCTCCTAGCCCTGGCTGCTCTGTTCTCCTTTATCTCTCAAATGCCAGGCATGCCATTCCACAAGTCACAGAACAAATCAGAAATGCTTGCTTTTCCAGACAGCACGACTACCATAATTGTGACAAGGTGGTGCTGGCACAAAGACAGACAGAGAAACAAACGCTACCCAGAAAGAGAGTCCTGAACTATTTATCCTATGTCACCACTTGATGTACCACAAAGTTGTAGTGCAAACGCTGGCTCTTTCCATAAAGGAAGGTAGGAAATCCTTTTTTTAAAAAAAAATTGGCTATTAGGCCATATGGAAATATAAAAACAAGATAAAGTGGCTGACATACATTAAAACTTGCTCAACTTCATTAGAAATCAGGGAAGTGCAAATCAAAAGCACAGTAGGCGACCAGCACTCACTGGCTAAAATTTGAAAGATAAAGCACGCTTGGTGTTGGCAAGAGTATGGAGCTGCAGGAACTCAATCTGCTTGGGTAGGATGTGAAACCACTCAGGGCATCTATGTGAGTGGAACATGGTCACATGCCAAGACCCAGCAGTTCTGTGTTTAGGTATGCACCCAATGGTAATTCATATACACACACTCTTGAAAACACATTGAAATGCCCAGCACGTCCTCAGTTACAGTAGCTAAGAATTAGAAAGAGCTTAAATGTAGAATTGATAAGCAAACCAAGGAGCACAGCACATACAGTGCTTCTGACTCCCACAAATGTAATGCTGTACAAGAAAGTAGCCCCAAAAGATTTTGTGAATTTTCATAAGTGTAAAGGTAAAACTGAATTAGAACCTCTGACAATGAATGTGTGTGTGATGCTTATATATTAAAACAAGAAATTGAAAAATAAGGGCATAAAGACAAATATCTACCATTAAAGGAAGGAGAGGGTGGATGTAAGAGAGAGGTGTGATGTAAAGGGGTCCTAAGAAGTATCCGGGAAGCTGAGAACAGGCCATTGCTTGCCTTTGTTCCTATAGGGTGGCTCGTTTCATAGATTAACAGTTTGACTTATTGGGTACATTGTAGTAAAAATAAAACTCAGACAACTAGATGACCAATCAGAACCCAAGGAATTACTGCAAAGGCCCATCTTGAAGGACCCAAAGTAGTTAGAGGAATTTGGACCACATCCAGTGAGGCAAATGAAGCCCACCATCCTGTGACTTGTGAAACTTTGAGTGTGACAAGACGCCTGCGGAGCAGAGCACTTTAAGTCCATGAATGGCAGACATGTCATCTCATTGCAGAGCTTATTTGCATCCTAAGTTAAGCACGACCCCTGTAGCTCAACTTCCCGCTCTTGAAATACAACTGAGATGGATTACTCGGCCCTGAGGTTCCTGTGACTTCTCTCAGACCCCATGAGATCATCTATCAGCTTCTCTACAGTGCGGTCTCTCTTCCTATATTTCTGCCTCCATTGCCCACTTAAGATACTGTTTTTAAAAATTGCTTGGGTGTAAATGTTAATTAACTTAAGAACTAAGTCGTGCGAAAAACAAAGTAAACAAACCTTCTGTTGAGGTGCGATTAGAGACATGCGAATCTCTTGGTTATGGAACTTGGGGTAGGGGGAAGAGCCAGAGAGATAGATCAGTGGACTAGGTGCCTGCTTAGGCAAGCGCAGGGACTGGAGTTTGACCCTGGCACCACATGCCATACCAGCCCAGCCCGCAGGAGTGCTGAGCCAGCCATCAAAATCAGACGTGGTGGTACATACTTCTAATGCCAGAACTTGGGAGGCTGAAAATAGGTGGATCACTACAAGTCTGAGCTGTATAGTGAGACTGTGTACCAAATACACGAACTAAAAAAACAAAACAAAACAAAAAACTCAGGGGGAGGTGGTATTGAGTACATTCTCCAAAAGACTTGTACTTCCTTGAAAAGTCTCTTTATAGATCTTAAATGGCATATTACCATTCATAGAACAAGTGTAATTTTCATGGGTAATTTTATTTTAAAAGGGAAATATTTTTCCAGCGTAGAACCAAATACAGAAAGTTGTACCAAGTTGGGCCTAATGACAAGCAATGTGAATAAAATATATAAATGTTTAATTTTGGCTCTGATAGGCCCGATGCAAATTTCTCATGTCCTCAGGCAATGCAAATACTGATCACTTATATGATTACTTTGAATAAGGGTCAATTTTTGGTGTAAGGAAACAGAGCTAACATGTTAAATATTTATGAAACAGTTAGTGCAGAAGGAAGCGGAGGTCTGGGCTGAGCAGCTGGCTGCTGAATCGTTGCCAGGACTCCCACTCCACCAAGCCCTTCTTTAATAACTCTGTTCTGGCTACTGAGGGAGGCTGAATGCAGCACAAGCTCATTTATTCCCTAGAGGAAGACGATATCACGTGTGGGTTTTCCCTACTTCCACTGAGGTAGGTGCCGAAGAATTTAAGAGGCCAAACGTTTGTGCAGTGGTGCACACGAGTTCAGTTAATTTGTTTCTATGGCCTTACTTGACTGTCCACTCTTCCCTTAGCTATCAAAAAAGAGATGATAATATTAAGACACCATAAAGCTTGGTAGAAGAAAAAAGGCATCAGCTGTTCTCTGTGAGTATGAGTTAGGAGGTGTGTCTCTGACCCCCTTGCTGCACGATGGAGCCTATAGAACAGCCAAGCGGAAGTTCTGCTGGATTTGCAAAGAGCCGTGGTCTCTTTCTGATTTTGGAAAAAAAGCCACTGTCATTAGTTTTCAATGCGCATAAGGGGATCAGGTTATATGTACCTATGTTAGTACATATAATATACAAACACGTAAACACACATCCACATGATTTTATGCATATTATCTTATATAAACTTTGATAGGCATGTGTTAGATGTGTGTTATACACACATGTGTGTCTACCTTTATAGATGCGTAGATGTGTGAATATGCACACCTGCAGAGTCACATGCGCTTTGCTTTGGGACAGAATGGAAAATGACTAGAGATCTTTATTGACATCAATGTGATGTTGGTCATAGAGTGTTCTGATTCTTATGGGTACTGTGAGATCCAATCCCTGCACGGCCTTGCTTAGAATGCGTACGATGCAGCTGTAGTTTTCTCGAGTATATGAGGCAACCTAGTCTTCCCTGACATGGGCTTACTAGTTGCCTTGCAGAGGCTACCAGTTCTGGTCAAGCATTTTAGAGAGATGTCTGTGAGCTCCTTTTCCCTAAAGCAAGTTTGTGCGATCTCCAGTTTAGCAACCTGTTGGGTTAACACCAAGTCACTTTGGCCCATCTTATGTTCTACATCAGCCCTCCTAGGGAGGTTCCAAGTTGCAGCTGCTGCACTAAAAGGACTCTTCCAGAGGAATTTCATAACCTGTTGGACTGATCAGGACTCCCTGCAGCTCAGTCTGGCAAGACTTCATATTGTATTTCCCCAGGCGTTAGTTTCTCAGGCTGAGCCATCTGCCTTTTCTGCAGAGGACAACACAGAAGCTCGTCTGACGTGCACCACCACGATGATGCCTCTGTGTTCTTGGTTTGCATCAGGATGCATCCCACGCTGCCCAATGTTCAGGCCACACTGGAGCACTCAGTAAAGCCTGACCTCTTCGTGAAGGATTCCCAGTGGCCCCTGCCTGTAGCAGCCTCTACTACTAACCTCCTAGAAATGTCTCGGTGACCAAATCTGTGATCTACACTTGTCCGTGTGACAAGGATTGGCCTTAATTATAATTATGCTTTGTAATTTTCAGATTGGGGATTTTTCTGGGAAGTGCTTTTGTGATACTGTGGCTTCTTATCTCTTCTGCAAATGTCCTGATTTTACACAGTCTTGGTTTTATGTACACCCTGTTGTGTGTACCCTTTGTGTCTACTCCCAGATCCCAATTGATCTTTCTTTTGTCTTCTCAGTTCCCTGAATCTCCAGGTTGTCCTAGTAATAGCAACTTTTCTTGTCCCTCATGGTTACCTTTTAGTTCTCAGAGCCATAATGGTCATCATACCTTTGGTTATTCCTGGGCCTGGATGAGTTCAATGTCATGGTATGGGGCTTCTCTCTAAACTTTGTTGAGTCTCTACTCCCTTAGTCCACTGGGTCTGGATATCTTTGTGAAGATCTACTCAATATTCCTTGATAGGGAATGAAGCACAGAGTCCTGAGTAAGCCTGACATCTTCTCCAAGTAGACAGACGGCCAGAAACAGAAGCAGCCCCAACTCAGAATCTCCACTTGGCAGTCAGCATCCAAGGTGCTTCAAATGACTCGTGAGCTATAGTTATAAAGTGTTCCAGTAGCATTCCCCAGTATCTGTGGGAGTAGGGTGGGCATTTAGGTATTGTCATATGGCTAGGGACTCTGTTGGTTCTTAGAGTCTGGAGGTTAGAGTCCCTAAATGCTCAAGAGTGAAGAAGGCTGGTCCCACAGAAAGAAAAATTGTCAGCCCACCAAAGCCACTCAATTCCCCTATGACCTCTCTTGATGTAAGTGTTACGCTTGGTCACCTCTTTATGAAGAATGGGCTTTGAACAGTCACATGGTATTAGCCATAGTGCTGGATCCTATTTGATCTTGACCGTCTTTTGTTCCTAAACTATGTTCTTTGCGAGAGGAAGGGGTTTTCTACAAGAACCACAAAAGTATCTCCTTCTCCTAGCTATGGGGTGGCATTTTAAATCAATCAGGCTTTCAATGTTCCTGTGCATTGCCTTTGCTCCAAAGGTTGTCTGTCTCCAGGCCAGGGCCCAGCGTCCTCTATTTTCTACAGAGAGTGTGCAAGCTTCACTGCTTTGCCTCACTTTTCACAGATGAAATGCCTATGGATTTTCACAAATGGCCCACAATCAAAGCAACTATCATCATTTCTGTGGGCTGTGGCTTCTTTCACAGATACCATATTCACTTATAGTTTGAGAGAGCTATATTTACCAGCCCTTTAGCAATTGATAAAGAGGATCTCTTACTTAAATAAGATTTGGAATAAGACAAGTACAATAGGAGTGTTGTGAATAATGCATGGGTTTGTTTATAACCTCATAAGTACTCTGAAAAGTCTGTGAATACAGAGCAGAATTTCAGAAGGTAGAACTAGAAATTTACTAGGAAGAGCTCCTTGGAGGTACTGAGAGCATTTAAAACTTCCAGTATTCCTTTGAGAGGATCGAAAAACATTTTAGAACTCATGCTACATTTATTTATTTATTTATTTATTTATTTATTTATTTATTTATTTATCTATCTATCTATCTATCTATCTATCTATCTATTCTTGTTTCAGAACTTTTGTTTGTTTATTTATTTATTTTTATGGCTGGCTCAGCCTGTCCTGAGGGCAGGGCTGGCGCAGCATGTGGTGCCAGGGATCGAACTGCGGTCCCTGCAGCCGCCTAAGTTTTCCTAAGCAGGCGCTTTAGACCACTGAGCCATCCTGCTGGGCCCTGCTCATGGTACATTTCTGATGTTCCCTGATTTTCACACCGTGGTGTTGTTTAGGAATGCTTGGGCAAAACCTTCCTTAAATTCCTGCTCCAAGAGGTCTTACTCTGCTTGCCCAGGTCCCCCATGTGGCACGACCAGGATCTATGATCGGGAACTGCCCAGTGTGGAAGAGAACTGCATGAGAGTGAAAGCTAGGGAGCTGCATAGAGAATGACAGAGTTTTAAACTGACTGCAACTCTAGGTATTTTTCCAAAAGAACCAAAATCGTCATACCACAGTGATATATGTACACCCATGATTATAGCAGCATAACTTATCATAGATAAATCTTAGAAACAACACAAATACCCATCAACTGAGCAATGGATAAAAAGATGTGGCATTTTCACACAATGAAATATTATTCAGCTCTAAAAAATTATAAATTCTAGGCTTTTGTAGATAAATGGATGCAACTAGAGACTAGATGGTAAGTCAAATAAATGAGATCCACATGTACAAACATCATATTATCTCACTAGTGTGAGAACCTGAAAGAGTAATTAAAAGCTGAAATGTACAACAGATACTGTGAAAAGGAAAGAGATCGTTCAATGGGAAGGAAGGACTGGGATGAGCAAAGAGACAAATGAAAGAAGGGAAAATATATTTAGGTATATACACACAATAGTTTGGATAAATGTACTGCTGATGTCTGCTGGTTTTCTCAAAGGAGCAGTTAATGCTTAGAATCTTTTTCGTTTTATTCTTATTTTTATTCTTTTGAATTTCGTACTACTTTTTTGGTTATTGTTTTGTTTTGGTTTTGCTTTTAACCAATCTTACATGTTTATGTCTCATGACCTGAATAATTAATTCAAAGATGACATCATGCAATACAGCGACCATTGTTGAATTCTTATTACTTTGTTTAGTGAATTTTGCATAGTTTCTAATGCTGTTCTTTTCTATCACTCTTTTGTCTTCTTATAAACAAATAGATAAATATCTTTTAAAAAGTTTTGTGGCCATGTCAAAACACAGAGGAACCAGGTTAAGGGAGAGGGGTTTGTCCAAACAGTTGACACTGACAACAGTTCTACGAAGCACTGTACATGGTTTCAAAGTAAATCCTGAGGGGATTTGACTGAACTTGGGAGATACAAAAGTTACATGTTTTGTTATGCAGGTCTTGCTTTAACTTGCCCTTAGCCACCCAGCAGAAAAGTTTAACCACACGGTATAAAATGTAAAGCTAGATTAGTATGCTGATCTCTAAAAGGCTTAAATTAACAGCTTCCATCATTTCCAGTTTTACCAATAACCCACTACGATTATGAAACATTGGATTATGCATACAACTACTTTCTCTTAGTTCAATGAGAAGAAATTTTTTGTACCGATAACAATTAAAAAAATTATCACGTCTATACCCTGTGTTCTGTATAACTTACAGGAGGACAACAATATGCATTGTATCAATTATTGGAAATGTACTACTAATGTGTTTTGAAACTATCACATTGTTATTTCTTATTAAATGCAATAACATGTTTGCTGCCATATTTCACCACAAAAGCCACCTTCTGAGGACTGCTGCTGCAAGTCAAGAGCCTCCTGCCTAGATGACTAGAAAATGAGGTAAGATGAGTGAAACAACTATTTCTCATGTTAAGCAGTAGGCAGCACAGGGGCAAAAAAATATCATGAAAGCATGGAAACAAAGTCAGGCAGCCATAAAATTTCACACCTGACTGCTTGCAAGAAGTTTACAAGTTGCAGCACAGCAAAGGGAATATTAAGTCAAGTTGAACAATTTGGCTGAGTTGAGAAGACAGTGACAGAGGCTTTGAGAGGCCAAAGCAACTATAATTTGCACTGCAGCATGTTATAGGGTTACTTTCAGAATTATTTTGGATTCTACTCAAATTGATGTCTCAATATTCACCTGTGTGTGTGTCACATGAGTCTCTACAGGATTGGAAAGAGAAGCATTGCAAAACACAGAGAAAAAAAAAATACCTGGATCTCAGACAGGTATAATAACAAGGATGGAGGGGTTAGCAATATAGGGGATAATGGGAAGAAGTCTCTGGAGGATGCTGCTTTGGAAATTAGAATAAGGAATCCTTAGATGTAAGTCAGCTCCAGACAGTCTTCCAAAAATCCTGCAACCAGATCTTTGACAAATGTGCCTGACCACATGTAAAAGGAGTAAAGACCCAAAGACACTGACACTCTTAAAAACTGGCATCCCATAGAAGTAATCGTGACACAAATCAGCATGAAAATAAACCCATCACTTGGATGAAACTCATGCTCAGACATGACAGAGATTTCAGGATTCTCAGAGAAGGATATTAAAACAACGCACACATAAATGCACGTGTGCGCATTCACAGCCACGCTGGAAGATTATCAGTGAATATGAGAATCCTGTCAGTTATCTTTATCTATGAGATCTTTAAATGTGGATTAAACCAACTGTAGATCAAAAACGCTTCTAAAAATGAACATGCACATATGCTTTTTCCTGCTATTCTTCCCAGAATAATACAAGGAAATTGTGTGCTACAGGTTTTCATCTCTTCCTGGAACAACAAAAGAAGATTATATAATTTCCAAAATTTTAAAGGGTATATTGCATATGACTAGTTTGATTGTGTGTATTTGGTACACATACGCGATACACTGGAATTCCCTTTTACTTCACCGTTTCCCCCCTTTCCACCTTCCTCCATATCCTGTCCTTTTCCCACTTGCTGAATCTCATCATTTTAGCATTTATAATTTTCAAAACACAGTACCAAATTACATGCTGTAAGAAAACTACAAAAATGAAATATTTTCCCAAGAGAAAAGAAAAGTAATTTAAACAGAACCCAACTTGAAGGAAAGGCTAAGCATGCACTTTAGAGGTTAGTACAGCTATAAATAAATAAGATTAAAAAAATATATGTATTTTACCTTCGCTTATCCCTTCTCTGATGCGATAGCCTTCCTGAATGTAAATCTGAGTTCCTGATCTACATCATTTCCTTCTTCCTTTCTGAAGGGAAGAATTCCGTCAGAAAGAATTGACGTCTTTCCGACGTCTTCAGTATTTCCCACGGAGTAGTCCTGCTGCCCACAAATACCTAAGTGTTTGTTTCTTTGAGAAAGTTGACCTCTCCTTCACTTTTCATGGGGGATTCGGCTAGATCTAGGGTTCTATGTTGGTGCTTTCATTCTTTCAACACTCTAAACATTTCATCCACAGTCTTTGCTTTCTGGTTCTGCGTGGAAATCTGGTAGAATTCTCATCTGTGATCTGTTACAGGAAACCTCTCCCTTAATTCTTTCAAGATTTCTGCTTCTTCTTTGATTCTCTGCAATTTTATGTGATATAGTGTGCCTAGGACCCTTTTTTTCTGGTGTTTATCCTGGTTGATGTCTCTGAACTGGTGAATTGATAACTCTGAATACCCAAATATCCTACCTTTTGTTGTCATCCCAGACTTCTTAGACGTTCCTTTCCATTGTCTTACGTGCTCCAGTTTGGAATGTTTCTCTTGATGTTTCTTAAATTTCACCAACACTTTCTTTAACTGTGTACAGTTTATGAGCACACTGGGAAGCCCAGCAGGGGAGCCCATGCGGGAGCCCATCAGAGGAGCCCTTCCGGGAGCCCACCAGGGGAGCCCACCAGGGGAGCCCTTCCGGGAGCCCACCAGGGGAGCCCTTCCGGGAGCCCACCAGGGGAGCCCTTCCAGGAGCCCACCAGGGGGTTCCTCACTGCAATTCCATTGCTGTTGATTTAGGCAATCTCCTTTGGATTTTTCCTTATCATTTTTTTCTCATTTTGCTCACATTATCCATCTGCTCTTACTGTATATACTTCCCATTTCTCCATGAGATCCCTTAATGTATTAATCCAAGTCATTTTTAACTCGCTGTCTGGCGATTCCAAATCCATACCTGAGTCTGGCCCTGCTGCTTCTTCTTGCCTCTTCATTCTCTCGGTTTATTTCCTCTGTGTAGGCCTTGGAATTCTTTTTCTTTGGTCGGAAATCAGATGGCAGACACTGAATAACAAAAACAGAGGAAGGTGATCCTCGAGCTGAGGCTCATTGCTCATGTGGCTAGGAGTTAAGCTGTGTTTCCTGTTTGCTGTAGCTTTCAGTGCCGTAGGTTAAAATTTTCACAAGCATTCTTGTTCTTGTCTTTCTCGTTGTTTTTGGATTTTTGTGAGATAGGGTGTGGGTCTCACAGTCCTTCAGGCTGAAATCCAATTGTTTGTCCATGTTCCTGACATGATGGTAAAGGTCTTAGGAGCAAGTCTCGGTTCTTAGGGAGCTAGGGTTAGAATTCTCCTTCCCAGTTGTTTACGGTTAGGGTTGGGTGATGGCAAAGCACTAGGCAGGATTTTCTATGATCTTTATGAAGATCATAGATAATCAAATGTAGGATATTTGGATATTCAGATCATCAATCCACCGATTCAGAGACATCAACCAGGATAGACACCAGAAAAAAAGAGTTCTAGGCACACTATAACATATTAAAATTGCAGAGAACCAAAGATGAAGCAGAAATGTTGAAAGAAAGTAAGGGAGGGGTTTTCCTGTAACAGATCACAGATGAGAATTCTATCAGGCTTCCCTGTAGAACCAGGAAAGCAAAAATGTATGGATGAAATGTTTAGAGGGTTGAAAGGATGAAACCACCAACGTAGAACCCTAGATCTAGCCAAATCCCCCAGGAAAACTGAAGGAGAAGTCAACTTTCTTGAAGAAACAAATACTCAGGGAATACGCCCTCAACACAAAGTTTTTAACTGTCAAAATGGGCACATTATTAATTAAAGAAAATCTCTGCCAAGAATTGTAAGATCTCAATAGAAACATAGGAGCATGACAAATAAAAATTCTTACAATAAATGAGTAAATTTGTGAGTGTAAATATTCAAGTACTTGTGTAATAGCCAAATATTCAAGTAGTTGTGTAATAGCCAAATGGGTGGAGGAATGACAAATAGAACTGGGTCCTTGCACTTGCCTAAGCAGGTGCTTAGACCTCTAAGCTCTGTCTGCAGTCCCTGTCTCTTTTTCATAGATAAGATTCAGTGGCTTGTTAGTTTCTTTCATAAAGTTCAGAGTACATGTAACGCGGTTGCCAAAAGGAGAGGAAAGAGAGAGTAAAGGCAGAAAGAATGTTTGGAGAGGCCATGTCCAAACATGTTCTATACCTGATATAAACAGAAAGATGTCAAAGGATATTGGGAAATAATAAATATACAAAATACAGAGAAGCCCAGCTGAAGCCCATCATTACCAAACTCTTAAAAACCAAATGTAAGAGGCAAATCTTGACAGTGAATGAGAAAAATAACATATAATTTTCAAGGTATGATGAAATTAAAGGCCTCCTGTCAGAAGCCATGCAGGGATAGAAGAAAAGAGAACATCTATGAAGTGCTGAGAGGAAAAATAAAAGTCTATTGAGTGTTCTCAGAATAAATTGCATTCAGAATTCTATATTCAGTAAAAAAATGCTTTAAGAACTAAGGGAAAATAGATGTTTTTGGTAAGGAAAAATGAAAGAATTTGCTGTTAGACAACCTTTACTTTAAGAAATGCTGACATAGACTAATCTGATGGGGAATACCACTAGGTAGAAAACTGGATATTCCATAAGGAATGAGGTAGACAAAATTAAATACCCTCTGTGCATTTCACTGTACCCTCCAAACAGTGAGCTTTAATATATGCAGATTAGAAAACTTAAACTGGCTTCAAGGGTCCCAGTATGGTATGCAGGCACTGACGAACACATCTGACTGGGCTGGACTACAAGTGTGGCTAATCTCCATGCTGAGTATGAAGGCAAAAGACTCATCTTCTGAATTTACACACAACACACTACAGTGTTAAGGATAAAAAAATATAGATAAGCCCTGTAGTCCTATGTAAACCTGCTTCTCACCTGGGTGTAGTTTCAACAACTCCGTATTAGTTCACAAATAGGGTAGGGTTGAATATTACGACAGTTAAACTTCACAAAGTGTGAAAAGAAGTTGCAAATAACCAAGGGGGGGGGGACCAAGAATAAGTGTTGAGATTATACAGAATTGCTCCACACATTTGTTTATTTTAGCATATATTTACATACGTTTGTTTAGATATGTACAGAGCTAATCAACCTTTATGGAACATTTGCAAGATAAGTCATGCCATGCAGAGAACCATTTAGCTGCTGGCTTTTCAGAAAACTGGCTGTCCAAAGCTCTGATATGTAATGTTTGCCAATTTTGTGTTGCAAACATTTCCACACTGGCTGATTTCAAGGGACAAAATGATGTTTCCTCCTGGGATATCAGGAGGAAACATGCATTACTGGCATTTGTGGACAAGGCTAAACACCCTCTATCACATTAGGAAGACTAACCGTATTCTGGATCATAAAAGTCTCAATAAATTTAAAAGGATACAAAAGTATATTTTCAAAACATAATAAAATTATGCAAGAGATCAATGGTTGCTGTAGCTCCTGAAGGAAACAGCCAATTTTTTAGATGTCGTTGTATAGCAGAAACCTCAAGAGAATTAAGAGAAAATACTATGAAGGAATTTTTTCTCAACTTAATTTGTGAGACTGACTTTAACCTGACACCAAAATCAGAATAATATATACAGAGCAGCCTATATTCTTTAGAAACATATATGCGGAAATTCATAACAAAATAATAAGTTAAACATAACATTATTTCAAAAGAACAATTCAACTTGAGAAAGTGAATTTTATTCCTTGAATATGAGACTAGAGTTACCTTGAAAAGTCAGTCAAGACAATTTGCCATAATAGCATAGTATAAACAAGAACAATGCAATTGTATTAATATGTGCAGAAAAGGTACCAGTTAAGATCCAATGTCTTGGGGGCCAGAGAGATAGCTCAGTGGAATAATTGCTTGCCTGGCAAGTGCAAGGTCTTATGTCTTTGAAATTAAAAACTAAAGCTCTAATTAGGGAGTACGTGATTATTTTAGTTTGACATAGTGCATCTACAAATAAAAGTAAAAAAAAAAATTAATGAGGAGGCCAGGGAGATGGCTCAGCAGCATAAATGCCTGCCTGGAATACGCAAGGTCCTAAGTTTGATCCCCAGTACTGTAAAATTAATGAGTAACTTTATAAAGTCACAGAATCCTGGATCTATATGTAACAAATGAACTATATTTTAAAAACTTTATTTATAAATTATTTTTTTTCCCTTTGAGATTGTTTTATTTGAGGATATTTTGGTTCCATCTGGTTTAGTATATCAAGTACATTCATTTATAGTAAAGTATATGCTATAATTTAGTTCTTAATGTTTTATTTTTTAAAAGATAAAAAATAGTAAAAAAAATGATACAGAAGTTCACTAAGCAAAATGATAGGAATTCAACAATGGCTCTTATATTACATATTGTTATCTTTAACTTAGTTATTCAGATTAGCAGACAGAAGCATTCAAAATTGGTCAAAAACTTCAAAACAAGAAAAAAATTAAGCAACGACTTTTCCTTTCAGTAGAAATCAGCAGTACAATTATCCTATGCCTATGTATATGTTATATTTCATTTCTCTTTTTCCTCATCCCAGTTGTTCTTTCCCTTTGAGGGAATTGCTGGTTAGTTCAGCTCTTTAATTGCCTGCAGGGGCAAACCCAGTATGGTGCAAGGGATGGTGGTTCTATACCCAGCTCCACATGCCACACCAGACAGGCCCTGAAGGCAGCCTGAGCCAGCCAAAATAAATGAACAAATAAATAGATAGATAGGTAGATAGATAAATAGATAACAAAAGCCTGAAAAATTTGCTTTGAGCAGTTCCACGTACATAATTTAAAATTATACAGATCTATTTGGCCTAGAGTATAAAGCAAATTACAAAGAGCCAGAAGTTGTTTACATTAAACCTTCTATACTCACCTTTGTATTCTCTCACATATGAAAAACTTAAGATGCTAAAGACATGCATATAAAATCTATGGGATGAGAGCTACAAAATACTCTAAAGAAATTAAATATCAAAAAAGTGAGAAAACAAGCCACGTTTATCATGTAAGAGAAACCAGAATCTCAATTAAGTTGCCAGTTCTTTCCAACTTGCTCTGTTGATACAATAAAGTCTGGTTAAAAACCCAGAAGTCTTCATTTCCTAAAGTTTATAGAGAAATTACAAATAAGCATCTTTTAGAAAAATTAAAACACAGTTAGAGGACTCCTCTGTCTCAGCTACTCTTCTTTCATTGCTGGGACAAATATTCGACACTCAAAATGAAAGAAGGAAGGATTTATTTAGCTCACAGTTACTGGAGGTTGCAATCCGTACTCAGTGGGCTCCAAGGCAGAGTGGCACATGGCAGAGGGCAGCAGTGCATGGTGGCAGAAGGCAGCAAAACAGAAAGAGCCAAAAGGGAGGAGAGACAGCAACAATGGCTACGGAGAGTGTCTTTCGCCTCCTTATCTGCCCCTGGCTGGGTGCAGCACTCCCATTCCTAATCCCAGCAGTACTCAGACCCATCATCCCATCTTTGAATCAGGGATTAATCACAAACTCTAGAAGTCTGCCCTAAAATTCCATGAGGCTTTGCGGGAGAAACTAGACATAAACTACCACATGCTCCTACTTGATTTCAAGGGGCTACAGGAAGTCATTAGGTCAAATGTGGTACTACTGTGTAGACAGACACAGATATGGAAGAGACGAAACCTGTCACATAGATACATGAATCATGGATGTTTAAGAAATCTGATAACATCATTAAAAGAGGGACTGGATGGTCTTACTAGGATTAATTGCTTGTAGTATTATACTACGTGCATATTCCTCACAGACTGTGGTACATCTATACTAGAAGTCCTCAATGGTTTTAACACCGGAAGTATCTAACCTTTCACAGAAGACAAATTTTCAACAAGAGAGAGGAGGAATATTGGAACAATCCAAATACATCATATTTGTTGTAGACTTTATTCATATTATTATTAATTATAATACATAATGAAATACTTACACAGTCCACAATAATGCAGTAGCAGCATGTACCTGAACTTGTGCAGCTTGCCAATAAAACCGTGGACTGCAAAGATAGAGCTGAGAGGATCTCCATTCCATCTGGTGGTGATGGGAAACTGTGTTATGATTTGTATAGGTGTCCCCTAAAGGCCTCATGCGGTCATGGGGTGGAATTTGTGATTGATTATTGTGGGTGTGGCTTCTGCGCCTCCCCTGGGGAAGATAATTTGCATTTCAGTGAAAGAAGGAAGAGAAGTTAGCTGCTTGAGCTGCTGCTAGCTCTCTCTGCTCTCTTGCTCTTAGTTGCTGCCATGAAAGGTTGTCCTCTGCCATGTGGCATTCTGCCTTGGAGCCAGCTGAATGTGGGCTGAAACCTCCAGTAACTGTGAGCTAACTAGCCCTTTCTTTCCCTCCCGGTGAGTGCTGGGTATTTGTGCCAACAAGGAGAGAAGAGTAACTAAGACATCATGCCATCTGAAGCTCGCTGCTTATGTCCAGTCTACTCCACAGCCTCATTTTAGTTGCTGTATCTGCAACTAACACTCTGATTCAAAGATGGAATATTGAAAATGGAAGCAGGCTTGTCAGTTCTATTGTGGACTCAGTACATTGTGCCTTGACCTTTAGTCAGAGTCTGAAGAATGGAAATTGTCTCAGGCATACTTTTAAGGTCACAGTCATTTGTGACCCCAAGCAGTTGATCCTCTCCCAGCACAAAGCTTATTCACCTGTTTTATTCACAAATAAGTGGATGCATTCCTTCTCTGTTTGGAGTCTTTTGTGGTCCAGAAGTAATGTTCCAACTCCTTTGAAATCTGAGATAGATGGCCATGAATTAGTGGGAGAAATGAGGCTCTGGTTCAGTGTCTTTCAAAAATCCCTAAATTCTTTCGTTATCCCCACACTTCTATTTTGAATTTGAATGTAGCCATTTTATCTATTGACTAGAACGTAATTGTTCTTGCTTGAAGGGGCAGATTGAATTCATCAAGGAGGCTGTATAGATCACATGGGTAGCCCAGCTTTATGGCCATCTTAGTCACTACCAGTGACAATTGTTTTTCAAGAGAGAGAGAGAGAGAGAGAGAGAGAGAGAGAGAGAGAGAGAGAGAGAATCTCTGGAGTGATTCAATGAGTAAAAAACTCAGAAAATGTTCTAATTTTAGGAAGCCACTCTTTTTTGTTTGACAAGACTTATGGGTTTTGTGTCCATTTCTTCACAGAGTTTTGATAACAGACATCAGCAGAGACTATGTGTTTTAATGTAGCTACTTTTAACCATATTTTGAAAAATACTATTAAGTTGACATGGTGTTTTCTGGTGCAGACAGAATTTTGCTGTGGAAATACTGTGCGTAGTGCACAGCACGGCACATAGTTTCACATTCAGAATGTTCCTCTTTAGGCCAGACCGATAGCTCAGTGATTAAAGCACAAACTTAGGCAGATGCAGGGACGAGGGTTCAATTCCTGCTGGGCTGTGCCAGCCCTGCCCTCTGGTTGTGCTGAGACAGTGACCGAGACTAGGCATGGTGGCGCATGCCTGTAATCCCAGTGCTTGGGAGGCTGAAAATAGGAGGACGGTCTCACTATGAGCTTGATCTCTGTAGTGCGGCCCAGGAGACCCTGCACTAAATACATAAAAAAGAAAGTCCCTCTTTGGACTGAGTAGTGAAACAGGAAAGCTGTATAGTCATGGCAGCACTCACTCATGACCTATTCAGTTTTTCTGATAAGAATTATTCAGAGGCTTGAATAATTCTGCATCTGTGATGATAGTCTCATTGTGACTTGACTGGTACCACCCCAAATTCACCTGTTGCCATCCCACCCAAACTCCTCAGAAGAGTGTGTTTAGAGAGAAAATCTAAATATAAATGTACATCTTTGAAACTCCCAATGTGATGTTTTCTTTTCTTTTTTTTTTCAAATCTTTTATTCTGAGCTAATTAGAAACTTACAGAAAGCTGTATAAATAGTACAAATTTACTACACAGCCCACAGCCAGCTTCCTGTTTAGCTTGCACCCGCTATATCCCATGTTTGAACCTGGGAAATTAACAAGACACAGTGCAAGTAATAACACTGCAGCCCATCTGTACATAGTCCTTTTTTCTATTTATTTATTTATTTATTTATTTATTTATTTATTTTATTAATTTTAATGAGAAGAGATAGCAATAAGACAGTTTCACAACAGGTTAGTAGGACAATTACAAGAGTTAATAAAATGGTATATTGTTATCTTCCTAGTGTTTGCTCAGAGTACAAGCTGCAGACTTGATATCTTGCATAAACACTATTAGTATAAATCTTTCTTGTTACTGATCAAAGAGAAAATAGCTGTATGTGTAGTCCAATAGTTCATAATACTATGGGTAATCAGCACCAATGGCAGTGTCAGAAGCTGTTGACTTAAGCCTTTCACAGCTCAGCATTCTAATCTGGCTTTACTTATTATACTCATGGTTAGACTTTTCTGCTGGATGGTTAAGACCAAGGTAAAGCAAGACTTATATAACAAAAAATGTAACAGGATTTACCCAGAAACCATGTGTAGCTATTTGTAGATCTTTTGATAGTGTCAGCCATCTGGATGAGTCACAGACATTACTTGACCAGTTTGCTCTCTGTGAAAATCTGTGAGAATGTTTTCTGTCTACATGGCTCTCTTTAGGCACACTATACATTGTTAATCACTTTCCTCTGATAAGCAATATTTTAGCCCTAGCCTTTCAAGGTCTCTAAGGACTCAAGACATAAGAGAACCTGTACTATAACATCCTATAACTCCATGGTATCCCAACTTTTCTGTACAAGGAGACTGTGGGGTTACAGATGAAAGCATAGCCCCCTTTTCTCTATCAACATCCATTTTCTATTCCAGGAACACTCCACTGTCACTGCTCTTTCTTATTCTGTCATCAGAAATCACCAGCTAATTTTGATTTGGTGATTCCTGGACTTCATCCTGGGAGACACTTGTCCACTGATTTATTCAAAGAGATGCTAGCAAGATGCTGAGGAATTAGGACTCAGGTCTTAGGATGAGAAGTGTTGGCGATGAGGAGACAGGGTGACAGAGATAGAGACACAGAGATGGAGACAGAGACAGAAGAGGAGACAGACAAAGAAATCCAGGAGACAGAAGCAGGCAAACACTTCATTTATTATGGTCTCTGTGTAGTCACACCTCTCTGGTAATCTGTATTTGTAGTCATTCCTCAGGGCTAGCATCACTGCCTCAGCTCCACCTCAGATCGTCTAGCATTTGGTTGTCATAAAAATTACACAACCTAGATTCCTTGTGTGGTTAGTTCACAGTAGGGTTTGTACTCCTGTGAGGATCTAATATGGCTGCTGATATGGTAGAAGGCGGGGCTCGGGAGGTTATATGTGTTGTGAACAGAGGCTATAAATAGACATGAAGTTTCTCTGGCTCACCCAGCTCTCACCTCCTGCTTTGTGGCCCACTTCCTATCAGGTATGGGCTAGTACTGCTCCACATCTATACACTGACATGTACTTGTGTATCCATTTTCATGGATACATCTCAGTATTGTTACGTCCAGTGGACAGAAACTATGACTAAATACTGAGTTACTCCAATTACATTAAACTCTGGTAAGGACAAAGTTATAGTGGCAGAAAACCTAGCTTTCTCCCTAGGGGTAGAGTAGAGAGGGAGTCACAGCATAGGAGCTGAGGGACGACTATTTTTTAATACAATTACACTTTCGTGTGCATTTTAAAAATTTTATTTTAAAGAGGAAAAACAAAAACAGAAGCAAAGACAAATAGGAGAAACAAAGAAACATACAACAATACATGTGGTACAGAATTTCAAAACAAGAATAAAAATTAACAGTTGTTTTATTACATATTTTTATTGTCAAATATGTTGCTCAGATTAACAGATAACAGTGTGCTAGAAGAAGTTAAGGTTTATTGAAAGAGAACTGTTTTTGTGAATGGAGCTCTTCTGTGTTTCAGGTGCGGTGGTAGATAAACATTGGCATATGTGAAGCTCACTAAAGTTCATATTTAAAATTGTTGAAATCACGTGTATGCAAATCATGCTTCAAAAAAACTGATTAAAATATTAAGGAAAAGACTAAAAGGAAAACCTAGGGAGGTTGCCATTCTAACTTCCTTGGGTATCAGCAGAGGAGCTAGGTACTAGCTTGGAGTCTCTACTTGCTTCCCATATTTGCTTGTTAAGCTCATCTTTGGACTTATCTTGCTAATTGTGGTGTGTAGTGGATCAATTACCTGCTGGCTCTTCAGACACCTGGCAATCCAACAACTTGATGAATATGGCTTTGCATTTCTGTCTCTGCCTCTCTCTCCCTCTCTCTGTCTCTCTCTCTCTCTCTCTGTCTGTCTCTGTCTCTGTTTCTCTGTCTCTGTCTCTCTGTCTCTCTGTCTCTGTCTCTCTGTCTCTCTGTCTCTCTCTCTCTGTCTCTCTCTCTCTCTGTCTGTCTCTGTCTCTGTCTCTCTGTCTCTGTCTCTCTCTCTCTCTCTGTCTCTGTCACTTCCCTGGAGGCTGACTGTTCCAAAGAAGACAGAGTGCTATTGGTTTTGAATTCTTTTATTTTCTTTAAATGTTTTTGTTATAGGATCTCACTATACAGCCAGCACTCATAGTGTTCCACCTGTCTTCAGCCTTCCCCAGTAATGAGATTACTGGCAGAGTCAGAGCTTCAGACCCACCTGTGTTCTGTGGCCATCAGGACAGGTGGCTGCAGCTCAAAGGTCAGGGCTTATGTTTTGCACCTATCAGCATAATCATGAGACCAGTGCAGGTGGTGTTTTTGATCAGGAAATCCCGGGGAGGATCTGCTGCCACTCAAGCTAGCAATGAATGGAGAGAATGCCGTAACTACAGTGTCTAGTGACACACTCAGATCTGTCGTTGGTTGTATATGACAGATGTGTTATCCCTTGTGTGTGTGGGGGGGGCATTGTGAGGTGAAAATGACAATAGGAAACAGAGGACAATGATACTGTGTGGATAGGACTTCTGGTACTCTTCGAACGTGTTTTCAGTTCCAGAAGTGGCTGACGTAGCCGCTGCTGGCTTCCTTGTCCTCTATCAGTTGCAGATATGCCTAGAAGGTAAAAGTAGGTAGGTGAGACCGAGATCTTATTCCCTATTCCCTTCTTTCTTGTTGCTAAGAGTACAATCTCCCCAGGCCTCTTTTCTCTGCAGGTCCCAGCAGTCTCTGCTGCACTTTCAGCTTCCACTGGCACACCCCTCTCCCCAAGGGCCCCAGTGGGTCCACATCAGCGACTGCTGACCAGTCATGCTCCTCACTGACACCTCGCTGGGACTGGGGCAAAGAAGAGGCCCGAAGAGTTTCCCTTGGCTCCTCCCAGCTACACGCATGGGGTGGGGACACCTGCACCTCAGAGGAAGCAGTTGCTCTCTTACAAAAGGTGAGCTTCTGCCTTGGCGAATCAGAGAGCAGCAGTTTCTGCTCTCACAGAGCTCCAGCCCTCTTCCTGCTCCCTAGAGACTATACTTCCGGTATGCTACCACAGCAGCTTCACAGGTCTCTAAACCTGCAGGTGCTGGGAGCCCACGCACCCGCACAGTGGCACTTAGAGCCCAACCCTGCAGTGCCTACCCCTACCTCCCTCTTCTTTGGTTAGATTCCCTATGCACGGAGGCTGACCAGACAGTCAAAGTTATCAACCTGTTGTTTTGGAGTAGCTGTCTTTGAGCTCATTTTTTTTCCCACCAAAAAAATCTATAAAAACCTTTGTAACACCATCTCTGGGGCTCAAAAGTTAGGAAGCACTAGCTTCTCTGAGCCAAGATGGCCAAATAAAGGCTTTCTCCACTTCTCTGGGAGTGCATGCTTTGCTCCTTATGCCCTTTGAAAACTACTGGTATTTTGTTTTCCACCGCACCCCCACTTCTGGCTCGAAAGCCCCTGGCTCCACTAGGGCCTCAGGAGATGCAGTGATAGTCTCACATGGACTTAAGTTGTATTACTCTGAAGTGCGCTTGTTCCCTGGAAAAAGAGGAATAGGGTTCAATCAGCAAGCACTAAGTAGCCTCAAAACGATGAAGGGAAGAAAGTCACAGGGGGTAGGGCCTGTGTCTGACCCTGATGAGACAGTCCAGGCTCTGAGTCAGGGCCAGCAAGGCTCAGGCCACTTCAGCTCCAGAGAGTGCTTCCCCAGCCCGCACCTCCAAACTGCCTCCTGCCTGTCAGTTTTCCTGATGATACTTTGTGCTTTACATTCATTTATTTATTTGTTTGTTTGTTTATTTATTTATTTATTTCCTTTATACTCTATCTTATCAGCTGGAATGTAGGCCCCCTGGGGGATAGGATTCTGTGTGGTTTGCAGCAGATTCCCAAGTTCCTGGTCACAGGAAAAGTGTTTTTCTTAATGTTGAGAAGATGAGCACAGCTTCTGGGATCCAGTTCCTAATGCATGATCCTTTTTTTCTTATGCATTTGTATATGGCCTCACGATGCAGCTTAGAGTCATAGTGAAATTTTTTTATTTTCAGCCTCCCTAGCCCTGGGATTACCCTAGCCCATGGTCTTTCGTGCCTGGCCTCCTCAGTGCACCTGGGGATGGGGCTGATGCAGCCTGTGGTGCTGAGGATCGAACCCTGGTCCTTGGGCTTGCCTAAGCATGTGCTTAGTCTGCTGAGACATCTTGCGAGCGAGAGCCAGAACACATGATTCTGGCTGTATTTCTGAGGTTAGGGTTTCAGATGGGTGGGATCTAGTCCTGAAAGGACATGTTTGTCCAACAAAACACAGTGTTGAAACTGCCAGAACAACTGATTTCTGCTATGAAACCCTGCTGTTTCTCTGTAATGCTGTGCTTCAAATGTCTCAGCCATGGCTGACTTGGCTGAGGCTCCTGCAAGAGGAACACCACATGGTCCCTAAGGCTGAGACACCTCGAGTGAAGCTGCCTCTGGGGAGTCCCTCTGCCGCAGAGGCCGGGGTGGCCCTGTGAGAGCATGGGTAGCTGCCCCGGCTCTAGGGCCATGGTTCTTAACCTGTGGGTCATGACCTCTGGCGGGGTCGAACAAATACACAATGCATATCAGGTATTTACATTCCGAATCATAACTATAGCAAAATTACAGGTTTGAAGTAGCCACCAAAATTAATTTTTGGTTTGGGGATCACCGCAACATGAGGAACTGTATTACGGGGTCATGGCATTAGAAAGGCTGAGAACCACTGGTCTAGGGTTTTCTCATGGACAAAGCCCTGATATTTCCAGTCAGTGCCAGGTGGCCTGGGCCCTGGGGTCAAGAGGACACATTGTGTTGAAGGCCCTAGAACATTCTAGAAGGCGCAGGTACTAGCAAGGAGAAGACTAGAGGAATGAGGATTACACCACATCAGCCCCAGTATTGCCATTTGTTGTGAGCAGAAGTCCCCCAGGCTGGCTCCTGGGGTTGAGTTGTTCCTCAGCCTTATTAGGAAAACGACTCACACAGGTTCCATGATTCACAGCTACTCAACAAATGGAAGAACTGTGATCCAGGTTGTCTTAGTTACTTTTTACTCTTTGCTGGGGCAAATACCCAGAACTCAAAATGAAGGAAGGTAAGGTTTATTAGCTCACAGGTCGTGGAGGTTTCAGTTCATATTCGGCTGGCCCAAGGCTGAGTGGAACACAGCAGAGAGCATCCAGTTCATGGCGGCGGAACAGCAACAAAATGGTGGCAGAGGCAGCCAATCAAACAAGGCAGCAGAGCAGCAGCAACAGCTCTAGTCTGTCTCTCTGTCACTCTTTATATTACATTCAGGCTGTCCATCCTAGGATATCCGCACTAGACCACACTCATAGTCTCAGCCTTACTCAGACCGATAATCCCATCAGTACTGTAACATAATCCCAGGGATCATGAGTCAAGTCTCAATCCATAGAAGCCACGCCCATGATTGCACGAGGCTTTGGGGGAACAATTAGACATAAACCATAATACAGGTACTGGGGATACTTCCAGAACACCTTGTGGCCCAGACCCATCTTTCAAAGTGATTTGTATTCAAAAGATACCCCTTGTCCAGGTGACACAGTGCTCTGGGTGCCAGGACCAAATTCAGGCTAAACCCTCTGTTGGTAGCCCCAGGTCTGCTTGAGATGACTCCAAGACGCACATTGACATGAAGACCTTCATTCAGAGGGCGACTGGAGAGGTTCGAGCTGTGCATGCTTTCTGCATCACGTACGACGGATTGAAAGCACGGAGCTGTTTTAGATGGGAATTTGAGCAACTGCATTCAGCATGGGGCTGAGGCATCAAGCTGTTGATCTGTAGTAGCCACGTTCACAGGGCTTTCTGGCTCCATATCAGCCATGGCCCACAAGCCAAGAAGACGTGCGCAGAGCGGAGGGGCCCAGCCTCCCAGGAAGCCTCCAGACTGTTGAAGATGAGCTGCTGAGAGGCCCAGGAGATTTCTTTTTCCGTTCTTCATGTTGCTCCCAACCTTCCTACTCCTCACCTGGCAATAATGTCCTCCAAAAGTGGGAGGAAGAAACAAAAACCAAAGGAGTCTTTTGTGTTTTCAATAGATATCTTAGAAACACACAGCAGAGGCAACAGCCTTGAAGGCCAATACTGCCTCGCCAGGGAAAAATCATATTTTGGGCTTCAAAAGGTAAACCCTGAAATAATAAAACCTAGAGATGTTTGTGATTTGGAAGAGGCTGAAAATATATTTTTTTCCACTGGAGTTTCACCTTAAATGCCCAGTGACTTAAGATAGCACTCAGACAGCCTGGCTGTGTTCCTCCTCCGGCAATGCAGTGTAGACTTTCTATTGACCAAATATTATGACCTGCTGAATCTGGGTCTGCCCAAGCCCAGGACAGAGGACTCTTTGGGGACTTCGTGCCTTCACAGCCCTGGAACCACTTAGTGGAGGCCAGTTTGCTAACCACAGCCCTGGGAAGGGTCTAAATGTTTTCTGGGCTTCTAAGGAAGAGGAGGGATGGGCCAGGGGCAGAGACTGGAGGGACCTGCAGAGCCCTCAGGGCTGGAGGGAAGAGCACATAACACACACCGCTGGGAGGTGGCTGTCAGTCACCTGCCCAGACTAGGAAGGGGCTGCACCAAAGCCAGCAAGGACAAGTGTGCCAGCCCAGCCGATGCCCCTACAGGCCAAGATGGCAGCAAGGGCAAGTGTGGGCTGAGACCATCTGCCGGGACCAGCCAGGAAATGGGCACGGTGCTGAGTCAGTCCTGTTGAGAGGTGAAAGAGACTGTATGTTCAGTGCAAGAGGAAAAAGAGCACTTTGAAAAGCTACAGTTGTCTCCTAGGAAATGAAGCCGTGAGAACCGGCATGCACGCAGGTAGCAGGGAGCACAATTATTGTTCTGCACACTTGCCTTCTGCAGCTGTGAGACTTGCTCTCATCACAAACACTTTATCTTCAATCACTCGAGCCTCGATTCCCTCCCCACCACCGCGGCTTGCTGGGAAATGTTGATTCCAGAGATGTCTTTTGCAGCTATTGAGAGATACTGGTGGGGCCTAAATGTGGCTCTTGTTTTCTAGTATATTCAGCAGCACAGCAGTGCCAATTTGAAAGTTCCCGGATCTTGCTGCCTCTGGATGAGGAGCTGGCACCTCCAGACACAGCAGTACGGAGAGATGGAAGCTCAGGCTGTGCTCTCTGGGTGCAGAAACCTGTTTTTCTTAATTTGAACTGAGGCTATTGAAGAGCAGGGTTGCTCTGGCCCAATGTTGCTGGACTGTGGAAGGAGCTGTGGGCTTAACTGAACCCCCTAGGGCAGGCAAGCTGTAGGTTTTCTGTAAGGCACAGATGTAGGACGTGGCTCCAGAAGGAGCCTATGGGCTGTTCCTCCTCTTGACAAAGGGAAAGGGAAAAGCGACAGTATCTAGGCAGAAAAATCTCTGTGCTATTCTAGGCTCTTCCTCAGTTATTTCATGTAGCATTAGTTAGTGTTTTGTGCGTCCCTCCCGTGGGTCAGAGGTCATAGTTTGTGTGTGTGCATACATGTGTATGCCACATTTGCTCTTCTTAAATAACCATACGGGAGATGATTTATTTAATGAAAGCTTTCTTTCTTTCCCTTCCAGAGCAGCATATTAAAGCCGGAGTAGCTACGACCAAGATACACCCTTAGTGGAGGCACCATTCGGGGTGAGAGGCTTTAGGCTAAGTGTAGCCTAATGAGCATCTCAAGAAAAGGAGTGCAATGAACAAAGCCCAGGGACAGCTGTGGTCAGTTACTGAAAATCCTCGGAAGATGGAATAGGGGAATCCTGGAAAGCTGGGTCTCCAGGTGATGGATGGCAGCTTCACCTGTGGGCTCTGTTTGTTGCTTCCTCCCTCGCTTGGAGTGCTAGTGGTTAACATCTGTATGAACCTAATAATATGGAAGAGGTGGCGGTCAATAGAGATCGTGGCCACGTCCGCGACTATGCACATGGTCCTCCTTTATTGAAACGATTATGGACGAGATCACGCTCCCTAGCCAAAATAAAGCTGAGTTGCTTTGGGGTTCTTTGCTCACTGAGGACAAATCCCAGTGAGTCTTCTGAGCTACCTTCATCGGGTCTTCTCGTTGTTTCTTTCAGCACCGACTTATAACATACAACACTAAGAATGCAGACCTGACGTGGCGGACGACTTACTGACCCTCCCCGACACTTCTGCCCTCCCTGGCTGAGGTAACTCTGCACCTTCCACAGGGCACTGGCTGTAGATCACGGAGCATCCACAGAGGGCCGCTGTCCATCTCTGCTGACAGGGTCACTGAAACTTTGTAATGTCAGAGTGAAGTTAGAAGGACAGAAGAGTGTGCACTTTAGGAGCCCTAGCTGGGATCCTTTGCAAAGCATGAGCCTGGGGAACCACCAAGCCTTTATCGGAATTGGGCCTCGGACTCAGGAGCCTCATACTCTCCTCTTTTTTGGACAATCCAACATGGTTTTGCAGACAGTAAGTGGAACATTTGGCCCTAGCTTATGGCACTACCATTGTGTAATTAATACAAATGTTGTAGATAGTGAGAGGCTTTGTTTTAACTGGCAGATCTGATTCATTAAAGTAGGAATTACATTCAAAGTGTCATAATAAGTTAACTAAGGGAATAGGCAGAACGCAGAGTGATTTCGCTACTTAGCCTCTGAATAGTAACCTCCCGGGTTACCAAGGAGCCTGAAGACGTGTGTGGCCAGTTTGAGGTTTGCATATTAGATGAGTTTTGGGAGAGCAGGGCCACATGACGTCTTGGCCACAGAAAGCATCGCCACGTTGTTCATCTGTGAGGCCAGGGTGAGCTTCTCCAACCTGAGGACTCCTGAGACCCGGGGAAGGGGCCGCCACTTCAGGGCTGGGTGACAGAGGCAGCAGGCAGGTGGGAAGTGCCAGAGATATCAGCTCGAGCACTGGCCACCTGGTGGACAGGAAGTAGAGAATCAGCAAGGACCCCGAAGTGACCATCAGCAGCCAGCCTGGCAGGGCTTCGGTTGAAGGAACTTCACTCTTTCCAGCGAAAGGTGCTTTTTTGCCAGGTGAGAGCAGGTTTGTCACTTGGAGGTCCACGACTGTGTATCTCCTTGAAGTACTAGCAGGAGCTCTGCAGAGAGGCCCAAGGAAAATGTCATCAGGTCAGCCGGGTGTCAAAGTCTGAGGGAGTATGTACAAGGAGAACACTGGCACAGCTGTCTTATCTGAGGAAGGGCTCCACCCACGCATTCTGATTGGTGGCCTGTCCAAAGTGTCTGTGCCCCAGACAGACACCAGCTACACACCAGACTGCCAGGCCCAGTTGGAAAATCCCTTCTAAGGAGAGGGTCAAGGAAGGGAAGGCCATTCCCTTGCACTTCAGTCAGGTGTCAGCTGTGCCTGGAGCTGGCCCCAATTCCCAGATTCTGAGCTAAGAGGGAGCTTGCTACTGCCAGCCCTTCTTCTCATTCTGCTGGACAACGTCTGGAGAAGGACCAAGTCTGTCAGAAGTGACACAGGGAAATGACACCCCTAACATGAAAGATACCTGGGATGCTGTCCTGTTCTCTACAAGGGGGAAATGAATTTTAGGAGCAATAATAAAGGTTAAGAACAAGCTGTATTTATTGGGTAAAAGAAAGCTTCTGTCCAAGAGGGACCGAAGGGGACCTGAGCGCGTTGCCCAGGAATATGTCTTTCCTAAGGATTTTTATATAGCAAAACCATGAGGTGAGGCAGAGCTGAGGGAGAAAGATGGGAACTTGCAAGGGGGGCATGAGGAGAGGTCAAACTACGACCTCCGATAAGATTAATTGCTCAGGTAAAATTGATTAAATCAGGGTCAAATGGGGAGGCAAGTCACATAACAAATGGCCATGAACCTAGAACATGGGCTTTTCGTTTAGTGGGTTGGGTCTGTGACTCTTTCTGGCTTCCTCAAGGTGGTAGAGACCTACGTAGACTATCGATCCTGGATGCCCATCCCTAGGGAGGTATGTGGCTGCATTCGTTCAGTCCTGTGTCTTGAGGTCTGGCCCACAGTAGGGGTACCCTTCTCTCTCACAGTTTCCAGCTCTTGTCTTTCATATTGGCTTCCTCTGAGGGCCAAGCCCTGTCTGACCACCTATAATATTTCTATGTAACTCAGCTGCCGCCTGCAAAAGGACAGCAGTCTGGAGCATTTGACAAGTGGCTGTGAGCGTCACTAGGGGCTTCAACCCCCCTCCCTTGTCTTTTCAGGGCTATGCATGTGGGAAGGCTGTGCCAAGAGGTTTGGCACAAGGGCACACATGCGTGTACGTGCGGGTCAGTATAATTATTTTAAAGACCTAGATCATGCAGTGGTGAAGAATGACAAGGCCAGATTCTGTAGGCTGGAGCCCCGGGGCAGAGTGATGATACAGTTTGCATTTGCAGCTTGAAGTCCGTCTGCTGTAGATTTCTTCTTTCTCAGGGACCACCGTCTTTTCTCTCCTGTAACTTTCAACTGATTGGGTGAGGCCCATGGCTGCAGAAGGGATGGGACGTTTTTGCTCTGAGGCCACTAATGCATTGTACTCTTCATCTAAAAATACTCTAACGGAGGTAATGTCTGACCAAATGGCTGGGGGCTGTAGCCTAGTCAACTGACACATTAACCATTACAGAGAATCAACTTAATGGAAAGAAACAACTCATTTTGGATGCTAAATGTATTAATTTTCCTGTTGCTGGAACAAAATGCCCAGCACCCACAACTTAAAGGAGAAGAATGGGAGAAGCTGAGGCTGGAAATGGATCCTGCATGGGAGGGCAGGCCAGGCCTCAGTGCCTAAAGCTGTAAAGCTTCCTCAGTGTTGAGAAAAACATCCTCCCTGGACTACGCGACCTTGTGTCTTGGGATGCTATCTTTACAACGGTATAGATAAATGCCCCTGCTATTTTGGGTCCTTTTTCGATCAGGCAAACAGGCCACCGCCTGACCCAGCTCCTGTCTTCTTGTCTATCTTTTCCTCCTTTCTGGTGTGTTTCTCCCCATACTGAGAGACCAAGTTCCTACAGAGAAGTTTATTTTGTTTGATAATTTCAAAAAGTTCAGGAGATGGTTGTTGGTTCCCAAGACTGAAGGGAACAGAGAAGAAAGCAGCTCACACCATGGTGCCAGGTTGCAGAGAGCAGAGGAGGAAGCACAGGCAGTGCCCTCCTGCATGCCCACCTCCTCCCACCGTGCCTCCCTTCCTAATGGCGCATTCAGCTGGGAACTCATCAGTGAGCGCGCCTCTGAATAGGCACAGCACCCTCTGCCCATCTCCCTCTGGATGCCCTGCCTCTGCACACGGGAACCTCTTGGCTGGTGGTTTAGATCATTGGTGCCCTGCACTCTCAACTCCTAAGCTGCCAAAGATGGTTGGGTAGTGGTCACCATGTGGCCAGACCAGGTCCTGAGGAGGTCTTCCAAGGTAGACTCATGGCCTCCTCCTACCCATGAGTGACTTTGCAAGTTCCTTGACTTTGATCACACACACACAAAGAATTTCCAGGATGTCTCAGTAAGAGGCATCAAGAGGCTTAGTGGGTAGCATTTGGAAAGTATACATTCAAAGAAATACAGGGTAAGCCCTTAAAAGGGAGAGATTCCCTGGGGTCTCCTCCTGGCTATATTTTTTGGGGATTGGGAGCTGGCATAGGTGTAATTTGTGTATCTGAGAAAAGAAGGAAATTGATTTACAGATGAGAGGTTATGGCCCTTTCCTCAGGGGAAAGGTGACAGCCCATTTATAGGTGACAACCATTACTAGTGACAGAGTGGTAGCAGTAGACCATCTCTAGAGTCCATTTACAAAGCAATGGCCAAGTAGTAGTGTGTCACTAAGGATTTTAGGAATGTTTGATTGGGTTTGTGTCCTGAGGCTACAGGGCTTAGTAAAAGTACAATTTTAAAATAATTTTGCTCATCTTTCTATTTTTACTTTTTCTCTCCTACCTCAGTAATTCAGCCTGGTGCCAAGAGACCCACAAGCAGTTGCAGGAGTCAGAGGAAGGGAACAGCTTCCTTTGCTTGAGGACTTGTTTGAAGACCTTTGCTTCCTCATGAAGAACACAAATCTTGGCACAGCAGTCCACGAAAGGAGGTGAGTTGAAGGATTCATTGTGATATGATAACGCCTTAGTAATCTCCAGATCCTGGCTGCCTTGAAATTACTTGATATAGGCTCTGGGGTTCCCGGTAGACGCAGATGGCTCTGGATAGAAACGGATGCAAGACGACGCCATGGAAATGCTCAGCAGAGTCCAGCTAAGCCTGATGTGGACACAGCCTAAGGCTAGGTCCTAGGAGACCAGAAGCCACTGGAAAGGTGTGGCAAGTCATCCAGGCTTCTGGAATGCCAGTACCCCTGTGTGAAGGCCCAGTGTTGTGATGCTGTGAACGCTGGTGAGTGAGCAATGACGGCATTTAGATGCCACCAGAGCGGCCACGTCCCTGTGTCTTCTCACATCACCGATCAACTGCCTGAAGAGGTGGAGTCAATGGGAGGAGGGAGGGAGGGAGTCAGACTAGTCTTCCCAACTTGCGTTAAGGGGCTGAAATGCAGGAAGTTCCTTCAGCTTCAGTCAGTTCAATTAAGAAATATTTATTAAGCCTCTAGTATGTTCAGGGCAACGTGATCAGTAATTCAGTTCTTTGCAGGTTCTTCTCACAGTGAATCTAAATGCTTGCTCATTACAAAGGAAGCAAAGAGCAATTGGCAACACTTAGCAAGTCACTGCCCCCAGGTGGCGATTGCTAGCTGGGGTGGGCTTGCAAGCGGCAGCCACCTCCCTGGACTTCTGGCCAGACTCATGGCTATTTGCAGGAAGCCTCAGCTGAGGCTTTGTCCGGTGCTTCTTGGTCCACTAGGTCACGTAGCAGACACTATGTCTCCCCTTTTCAGCATTTTCAATATCCAGATGGCTTCCTGGACACAGAACACAGGTCACAGGCAATGGCTGATGCAGGGATGCCCAGGTACATGTTGTAATTGCATGAAACCTACTTTACAAATGATTATCTGTGAATTTTGTCTCTAAATTGTTTTAATACATGCGAGGCGTGGTGGCTCACGCCTGTAATCCCAGCACTTGGGAGGCTGAGGCAGGAGGATTGGTGCGAGTTCGAGA